>JAQBSW010000792.1:0-57500 GCA_029291075.1 Eudiplozoon nipponicum | reverse complement strand
CACGTAAATATTCATTGCACTCAACACCTTTAAGGCAGGATGAGATACTCGTTATTCTCCGTAAATGGCGAAAGTTGGAGAGCGCCTTCGTGATGGGCATGCTCGCCTCGTCACTCATATTGCCCGAGTAATTGCAAACCTGTCAACTACGCCCAGATCCTCACCTTGAAGCCGCAAGGTTCAAGTGAGTGATAGTTGATCCTGCAGACGTATATTTTACATTTAGGAAATGTGAATTTTATACCAAATCACGAAACAACAGTTAAACTATTCAAATATAGCTGAGCTGAAACATCAGTTGTTTAATAATAATAATAATAATAATAATAATAATAATAATAATAATAATACAATATCGTCCGCATAATCAATATAAGCAAATCTTCCTCCGGAAAGAATTTCAACACCAACATTCTGGATGTACAGTAGAGTATAGTTCATAATCGTATCTATTATAATTTTTTTTAATTAGAGAGTGGACATCTTTGACGGACACCACTGCTAGAAGAAAAGTTATCCGATAATTTATTGCAAACGTTAACGCGTAGAGAAAGCACGCATCATATTTACAAAGTAAGTGGAAAAGAACTGTTTTGACAGAATGTCGCTTAGAAAATTGCGGATAGCGTAGGACGGTAATAGCTGGGGAGAATTTACCGACCAGCTTAGAGATTCTTCATAAACACAATCATTTATTCTACGAGAGCTTGCAATGCCACACACACACACACACACACACATTAGTATCTGTATTGTCGATTAGCGGATCTAACCTTCGGCTAAAGGAAGGTCAAATTTTCACCATCACGAAGAGTTGACACTCATTTTTGAAGACTCAAATTTTTCTTCAAAACACGGGTGGTCCAGTTTAACTGCACCTATTTCAGGTGCATTCGCAATTGGTAATCCGGAAAATGGCGGTGCAAATCGACAACGGATAAGTGCATGGTCTGAGTCGAGATAAGTGTTGCAAAACAAGCGACAGTCCTGGATGCAATCACGCCATCTTTTGCTACATTACGCATTTGAATCGATTTGGACCGAGGTTAAATGAAAACCATGTGACGCAACGCCTTGCAGTGCGTATGGAAAAATGTGCTACTCGAATAAAATCTACGCTCCGCGCAGCAATCCAACAGTCATTCACCGTTGTATGCCGTCGCGAGTTGCGCTTAAGGCATATCTACCAACTATGTGTGGGACAACTAATGGCACTCGTAAATCGGACAAAAAAATGGAAAATCTTGTTCCAACATCATTTTCAGACAAGCAGCTGATGGTGGGCATCAAAATGAAGGGACAAGAGAGAACCCATCAACCAAGGCCAATAAGCGGTGCACCTGGAAATGTACAGGATTGAAGATTTTATCGACCTACGAGTGCAATCAATTGTCCCGCACGAGAAAAAGGCGGCGAATTCCATAACATAAGGTAAGGCGTGGTGGATTTCCGACCGGCAATCGGATCTCCTATAAAAAGACCACATGAGCCCGACGACGGCACAATGACTCGGCGTGTGTTCCCCGCCACAAATGGGTTCAACAGCCACAGGATTACATGGACTCCTGGACAGTACCCCGTACTTCCGAATGGCGAATGAGCTCTCAACAGCCACCGGCAACCATGCAACTAACTGCTGCCTTGCAGACTGCGCTTGGATGTGCAAAGGCTAGAGGTGCGTCCTCGATCTAAAAGCCGAGTGGTGAGGGGACACCACTTGTACCAAATTCCCAAGAAACTCCATGAAATGTGGAGCCGGCTTATCCTCCAAAAGGAGTCAGCCGCACTAAAGTATCTGACTGTTATATGTTTAATTGGATGATGTCATGATTACCGCGAAATGTGATAACTGATATCGATCAATGCCAGAGTGTCGGTCTGGGAAGCCTGGTACCACCTGACTGGAGCGTCTGGTTTTTCCAGTGGCCAAATATTCCATCTCTAGCCATAACTTGTCCTCCGTGTGCGGTAGGTTTTCTTTCGTTCCGTTAATACCGCGCTGTAAAACCGAACGTAGACCGCCACATTGTATAGCCGTATTCTGATGGCACCGGCACAGTTCAGGATTATGTTGCTGACACGACTAGCTATGGCTTGCCGACCGTCGGAACGGAGATTTTTACCGGCTAAGAAACTGAGATGTGTGGAAGAATAGACTGCCCATCCTCGCTAAATCATGTTCACCACTGATATTTACGCATCTACGTGTTCTGGGTTGGCGTTATTAGGTAAACGATATCACAGATTATTCACGTTCGTTCGCGTAAGCGCCTACCACCCGATTCTACCGGGCATGAGGCTACCGATATTGATTGGTAGCTGGACATATAATAAGCGCATTTCGCCATTGGAAAGCTTCAAATTAACGCAATCAGTATTCATTAACTCAACGCAACGTTGCTGAAGAAAAAAAATCCAGCAATTAACTTACGCAAACTGATGATGCTGAAAAAAAATAACAAACAAAATCAAGGCGGGTCTTACACAGAATAATCCGAACTCGTCTTATCAGTGTGCAGTAGCACTTGGGAATTTGCACAAACACGAGCTGTAGTCTTATCAGCAGTTAGCACTACATGATGCTCTTCCGATTCAGATTTGTCAAACTCCGTGGACTCTTGCTCGGCTTTCTTCTTATTAGTGGGCTCCTTCATCTTCTTTTTTGGCGTCTCTTCATTCTTTGCTATTTTCTTTCTCGAATCAACGTTATCCTTTTCACTCGCATCAGCACTCTTAGTTGCCGATGCAATGTTTGATTTCGACTTCACTTCATTTGTCACTGCCTTCTGCGTGTTGGTCGGTGAGCCAATTGGAGAGAACCACGACGTCAATCGTGGCGATCTGTCGCCGTTAACCGCCTCTTTTTCAAGACTAGAGTTAACGCCCGGTGTGTCTGTCTTACTTTTCTTGCGATCATTTGGTGTCTTCGAGCTAGGCAGCAATGATGATTGCTTAGTTGACTCTGGACGAACAACAAAAATGAGAATAAACCTGATTAAATACAAATATTTCAGACTGAAATTTTTAAAAAAGATTAATTGGATGAAGAGTGTTTAACAATTATTAAACTACTAATAACATGTGTGTAGACATACACATGTAAACGAGATCTAGTTCTTCCGAACAGTGGCCTCGAGGGAAGCCCATGCCAATAAAGCAGACTTAATCAAGCCTCGCCATTGAAACCTGTTAGCCGCTAGATTCACAGATTTTTGCCAATTAAATTTTGCTCTTGGTCAGTGAGGGCGTGAGTTAACCATTACAAAAGTTCCAACCAGTACAATCAACGTTCCATAACAAGGTTCGTTGCTAACGGAATGTTAAAGAACGACTGTATAGAACTGGTTGTCTTGTAAACTTTGCTCTGGAGGAATTACACCTGACGCTCAGCTACAAATTACTCAAATCAAATAGGGCAAATACATTATGTGTCGTCTCCCAATTCAACGCAGAAAAAATAAAGATCGATAGTATACTTGACTGGAAGACCCTGGACTTGGTGTTCGGTGAAATAGACGGACGATTCAAAGGCAGCTCGAATGAATTAATAAACATCCGGACTCTTAGCAGTGGTCTCCGTCAAGGCTTTCCACCATCTCCATTTTATTTTAGTTTTTTAATATATGCCACTATGAACAATAATCATCAATACGCTCAGGATGACAACGTCAAAGTTTTCCACGGCGGTAGATAAATTGATTCTGACTATGCAGACGATATTTTAGTAGTATTTTACAGTCGAGATTCTGTCCAGGCCATTTTTAATTTATGTGCAGCCGTTGTTCTGTCATTCGGTGTGAAACTAGAATCCCCTACGTGTAAAGTACTTCTACAGAACCACTCACCGCTTAAATCAACTCTGCGAATGCAAAGTTAAAATCTGAACGTAGTCTTCATTTTCACATATATTGGTAGTTGTATCAATAGCCCAGGTAATAAAAGTGAAGAGGTCAGTAAGAGAATTGCGCACGAGTAACTTTCTCAAATTCTCGCTATCTATTGAGAAGCACGAGTATCCCACTCTGCCTTTAAAATTGTGCGTAGAAAACACAAAAAACGTGCAGTTTTGCCACCCTTTTTGGCTAAACAGGTTAAATATAGGTTAACAACAATGAGTTGGTAATACCGACGTCCGTAGACGTATTTTTAGATCTGCTCACAAATGCTTCTCGTTTGACAAGCAAATAAAGCCTTATCAACCACGCTGGCTCGAACACATATTAGGTATGCTTTCAAATCGATTGCCCAGTAGCGCCTTATTCTCTTAGTCTCGGCTAGAGTGGCGTAGGAAACAGGTTGGACAGATTTTGACATGGCAGAAACAGCCTAAGGAAAACTACAGTTAAATTGAGTAGTACAAGACCCGCTCGTCTTACAGGATGAGGTGAATGTGTACACCATAGTTCGCGATTGGAAAAGCTACGCGATATCACGTTGAACCGAGCTCCGTGGTGATCTTGTTGCAGAGTTCTACTACCGTCGTAAAGTCCATCCCCTCCTCAACGTGGTACGACGGTGTCAACCATGTTTCGATGGCCGATCGTACATGGGCTAACGGGGCTATGGCGGTGGTGTCACCAGGGCGTGGTGGATTTCCGACCGGCAATCGGATCTCCTATAAAATACCACATGAGCCCGACGACGGCACCATGAGTCGGCGTGTGTTCCCCGCCACAAAAGGGTTCAACAGCCACAGGATTACATGGACTCCTGGACGGTACCCCGTACTTCCGAATGGCGAATGAGCTCTCAACAGCCACCGGCAACCATGCAACTTACTGCTGCCTTGCAGACTGCGCTTGGATGTGCAAAGGCTAGAGGTGCGTCCTCGATCAAAAATCCGAGTGGTGAGGGGACACCAGTTGTACCAAATTCCCAAGAAACTCCATGAAATGTCACAATCTATGAATTTCAATGGAGCCGGCTTATCCTCCAAAAGGAGTCAGCCACAGTAAAGTAAAAAAAGTAAGTAAGAGTTTTACTAGAATCATTTTGTAACTTTCTGTAGTTGGAAACTGTTAGCTGGGAGGTTCGATCGAGTTTACAACGCGATACAGTGAAAACCACAAGGAAACTGTGTTGCTGATATCGCCTTGCCTTAAAGCATATTTCATTATAGTGGTGTTGTGTTGAGGTCTAGGCTGTTTTATCTGCGTGTGCTATCCAGGTACATATCCTCATTTGAATTAGACCCTCTTCTTCATAAATAATTTAACTTTAATTTTTTGTCAAAATTATTAGTCCTGTCATTAATATTACTAGTGGGAACTCCGCTCCTAGATTCGCTAATCTCGACAGACTTATCACATACCTAATTACTAATTCCACGGGAACCTGGCATCGAGTATAGCGAATGATCTCTTCGTTCGCATTTTATTTTCCCCATCTAGACCCGTTACTGCTAATTTTACAAACCCGCAATTTTTTTAAAGACAGAAGGCTGTTCGAGTTAGTCAATATTTATTTCAAGCATTTTCTTGAATGGGTTACCTGCAAATATCAATGTCAATCTACAACTAATAGATGCGCTGTTCGAGTCGACATACGTGTTCAAAAATATGAGCAACGGTCGTGCAGGCGGTGACATTAATTACTTTAATCAAGTTCGCGATCTTGATATAAACACCTGTCTGCATTTATCAGTATAAACTAAGCATTGTTTTATATAGAAGAGTATCACTGGCGTTTCATTAGATGACAGTTAATCATGTGTGTTTGCCTGTGTGTGCGGAAAAAACTGTAATGAATTCAGTTAAATATAATTACCTGCACAAACACATTTAACCAAATGAAACTACAGTGATCTTATAACGAGTACTGACGTTTCACTCGAAAACCGTGAATCAATTAAACATTATTACCAACACATATACGTTTAACCAAAGGAAACTACAATGACCACATAACAATTACTGACGTGTCACTAGATAACTATGCACACGCAAATGTGCTACATAACATTACCTGCGTGTATACATTCATCGAAGCGAAATTAGTCATTTAATGTCATGTATTATACAGCTCACTAGAGTATGTTAATATTTGAGTCAGATAAATTACCTGATTTGTTGGACAACGATTGTCGCTTTGTGCATGTGATTAAGTTGTTCGCGGCTACATCAGCAAACTGATTTTCTTCCCCCTTTATCTTGAAATCCTTATTTTGTTGTTCCTCTTTGTCACATTCAATCAGTATAGGCGACACGTTAGTAATGCTGCCGCTACGTTCCCTTCGTCTGGACGGCCTGGCAAGCATGGCCTTCCGTTTACCACTTGACGATGTTGTCTCAGCCGCTGTTCGTTCATCGATTTCGCCGCAAGACCTACTATCGAGAATTGTACACACAGGTGGCGTAACTCCAGTCTCAGCATTATTATTATTATTATTATCAATTGTTAAGTCGACATCTCTGAAGTGATAAATAATTATAGAATGCGTGTAAATCTACGTGTGATGGAGCTAAGTGATTTAAACAGAGGAACAAAATGTGTAAGTCATTACAACAAAATTGAAAAGGCAAATATTTCGACAGAACTCAACTCGACAGGAAAACCTGGCATTTTATATAGTGAATTTTGAAAAGCAAGCACGCGCAAGTTGGACTATTTAGATACACTATAAAGCAACGAACAGGAATCTGGAAATGCACATGAAATGCACACACAAAATAATTTCACCAGTTTGTATGCCATTTATGTGCAAACGTTTTTTATGTGGCTACGAATGAATGGTATTGCATCTGACAATTTCCACAGTATTTAACATTTTTCTGAGTCTTCTTTTGAAAATAGCCTGCGGTGCTTATACACAATGTGTTCAGCTTTGAATCTCCACGATTTGCGTTCGCGAGTTGTTTGGCAAAAATCCGATTGATCCCTGATTTCCAAGTACGCATCTGTTTTTCCCCCTTCTTCTGAAGGCTTCAACATCGTTCATACTAATCACTGGAAATGAGGTCCGATCTAATCGTCGTTAACTGGCGACTTTTCCACCTTATTGGGCAACCTACAAAATGTAGCCAGAAATTCAGAAATCAGTTATGCATGGCAATACATCGATTTTGGTGCATGCACAAACGGAGATCAAACTCACGCACAGCGGACTCGAATAGAGCATGGGAATTTATTCCTTAAATAGAAATTGGTTTGTGAACGGTGCTGACATCGTTCGAGCTGATACCACAATTGACGGATGCGGAACAATTAATAGCACACGTAGGTCGGTAAAATTTTGAACTCATTACATTTTCAAGTACTCAGCTTGTTTTTTGCATTGATTGGTGGGTTCTCACTGGTTCCACCACACTGATTGTCCGTAAATGATTTTGAATAAATAATTGCCAAACAGATTCTGAATTTTTGAGACTTCATTTCCAGTCCAATCTTCAGGGTTGACACCGTACTCACAGAGAAAACAACTTGTCAAGACAGATCTATCTATATTTACTTTACTTTCTAAAGTATTTTTCTTACCCTCTCCAATATCCGGCCTTAATAACTGTTCTCTTACACTCACATACATACACGAATGAGGATATCACAGTTGCCACAAGTTTTTTTCTTTGTGAGTATGTTGCCAACTTTGAGAATTGAGACTGGAAATGAAATCCCGAATATACGGAGAAAAATCGTGAAATCGTAATTCAAAAACATTTCCGGACAAGCAGCTTGGGAACGGTGTCATTATTGGGACCAGTGAGAACCCATCAATCAATAAAAAAAATCAATCTTTTCACCTGGAGATGTAAATGAATCAAAATTTTACTCACCTACGAGTGCTATCAAGTGTCCTGCAATCGTCAATCATGGCAATTTATGGCCGAAACACGAAGGCCTTTACACACGAGGAGTAATAAAGGTGGTGGGAAACTCCGTGAGAATTGCGTGTCGCCAGTCGCCTTCATTGTTACATTTTAAGAGCTCGAACATGCAAATTTCATCGGTTTAACAAAACTTGGTTTGAATGCCTTATAAAAAGGAGCACAACTTACAATTGTCGATTATTGCGACTACTCAAACAGAGAAATTGCATTTGGAGAAGAGCGTGTCTCAAATCCGGAGCATACTCTCCGACAATAGTTAAACAGGCCGCGTGATTCTGGGACGCCAGTTTCGTCATCACAGGACCGCAGCTGTTCAAGAAGAAAATAATTCAAATCTATGCATAATATTACTGTGAATAGTAAACAAGCGAAGCTATACGGTGATAAAATTAATAATTGGATGATATAAGAAAATGCCTGATTAAATAATCAAATACTATTAATGTATGAATATATCTTATGCTACAAAATTATACATGGATGGGCCAGTACTTTAGTCTCGTTTAACATATGTGCATTAACTGAGATCTGTATATGCCGCACGGTGGGTTCCCGACGAAAACCTGTTTACCGCAAAACTAGCACAGATTTTCATCAATTCAACTATCTTTCGGTTATCTTTCGTGGGTGGTCGATTCGCACTCTCGATTTCGCAATTATCCGATTGATCCTCATTACCAAGTGCGAGATAATTTCGGCTTCGTGGCGGCTGCATGCTCACTCCAAAGGCTTCCAAACCATACGTACTTACCATTGGAAATAAAGTTCGATCGAATTATGGTTGTATGACGACGTTTCGGTACTGCATTTCCAGCACCATCTTGAGAATTTTAATAGCACACAATACACAGCTCACACGACCAAATCTGGTTCTTCAATATGTGATAGACAAATTGAGAAGCATTGTTCAACGAATTGCCTTCGATCACATGTTTACTAGTTGGACTAGTCTGAAGTTGAGGCCATACACTGGAGTTGCTTTGCGCCTCTGGCAAACAGAATGCACGTGGCCTTGTCATTCAGTGCCTCAGGTGGCACAATATACGTTGTTAACCAGATGCGACCGTGATGGTACATCGAGAAATGGTTAAACAGAGCTAGACGACTGGTACACATTTCCGGCGCGATTAACGTCTTCGCATACGCAGCAGACAGTGATAAAGGCCCGTTCGAAGCAAACGCATGGGTTCATCAAGCTTTTCGAGTGATAACAGATACGAATGTCCAACTCATTTGGCTTGGCAACATAAAACACCGAAATTTAAATTCATAAACTCAAAAACTTATTTAATATCTGCCTGAATATAATTCGTTTTAAAAATATATGAAAATATCAGTCAAAGTACGTTTACCTGGAATAACGATTTGATAATGTCGTTTGTTGTCCTCGTGCCGCAACTGCTTCACCCAAATCGAAGGGAGCGACCTCACGAAAATCTAGACAGCTAAGCGGGAAGCGTTTGCGTGAGGAGAAGCTGAAACAGGCCACATCTTGATTGATATCTTTAACGCCACACCAGTTGGTATCGGAGCCGAAGTGATAGAAATCGTTGTGATGGGCAATTCGCGATGAATCACCTATTTCATTACACGAATACGGCCTCAAATCGCTTCCAGTTGGCGCATGATTAGCAGTCGCCTCAAAGTCTGTAAACTCGTCTCGTTTATGCGATTCAATGCAGTGCATTGGAGCGGCACTAGCTCGGCACGACCGGCTAGGCAAATAACCGCCACCACACGAGCTATCAGCGGAGTTCGCTTCTCGGCTAACAGCGCTGTTAAACACACTGGCAGCGCCTTTCATGGGCACCGGCGCACGCAGTCCTAAAACGCGTTTAATCTGCCGGCTGCCAACAGAGAAACCTTCCTTAAGACAGATTTCCTGGAGGTATGGCACCAGAATTTCCTGTTTTCAAGTGGGGATTAGAAACAAAATAAAGACGAGAAGTGAGGGCAATAACTTGCGTCGTATAAACAAAAAAAACAATATCGAGCATAAACTGCCAATTTTAGGCAACGTAGACACGGAACATCTTAACAAACTAGCTAGAAGTGTAAGTTATGCTTTTTAGCTGCCTGATTTCACATTCAAAGCACACAATGCTTTATGACCGCTTGCAACGTTCTTTTAAGCAAGAAGTTGATTAGCTGCGCAGATCCTGATGCACAGGTGCACAACCGCCATCAAAACACGCTCAGTGGACGCTACATTTGGTTTTATTGGCTTCCGCTGGTTCATAGGAAGAGCGTCACAAAATAGTATTGGCGACATGGCCCCAGATTCCACTGAAGTCTACTGTACAGAATGCAGTAGGCTGCTGGCGCATGCTCAATCTGATTGAATAGCATTTAATGGAAAAACCACGTCGAAAGTCGTTGTTCAGCCAATTTGGCGAGCAAATTTTCCAAAACGCAAATGCACGCATTTGCCGTTGTACAGCAGTCTCATGCCTACAGATATTCAGCAAAACGCATCGTAACGCCTCTAAACCATGACGTATTTGCGTAGGGGATAGTGAACAGGCACATGCTTCCAGCTGGTACTTTAACCACCAGATTGCGAAACTGTCGTGCCCAGGTTCGAGTCCTGTCCGCGGCAAATTCTGGACAGCACGAGATGAGTTCTCAATAAGGTTGAAACCGGTCTTCTTTTATAAATTAAAAATTGCTTAGTTTATACAGACAAATGGGTCAGGTGTTTATATCAAGATCGCAACCTTGATCAAAAATAAACTGTTATCACCGCCCGCGCAACGAATATATTTTTTTAAAGTAGGAAATGTCAAAAAAACGACTCGCACAGATAATAGGATATAGGAATAGATTTGGCGTGTACCACAAAACAGTTAAGGTATAGGCCAGACACACAAATCGCGGCCCTAAAGGGCCATGACAATGGACATCATCAGCATTAGTTGTATTTACGTGCACCAGAGAATTTCTCGCGTTCATACGCCAAGAAGACTTCCACATTTGCCACAAGTTGTGTTTTACCCTGTGCGTATTGTGTCAACACTGAAGATGAGACTGGAAATAACGTCTCGAAATATTTGTAAAAGATCAATGGCGGATCTTGATCCTAAAGCGCTTTCAGACAATCAGCTAATTGAAGGCTTAAAGGAGAAGGGACAAGTGAGAACCCATCAACTGAGGCCAAAAATTACATCATCTGAAAAGATAAAAAGGTTCAAGATTTTGCCGACCTATGAGTGCTAACAATTGTCCCGCACAAGAAAAATGCGGTCAAATCCGAAAAGAAGACTTCCTGTTGCTTAGGTTTCTTCACTCATAGTCAAAAGCAACGGTGTTATAGTCATTTGAATCTAGAAGTTAATGAAGCACACTAGGCCGGGGATTCGATGTCAGTTTAAATATTTCCGTATGCATGCATGTATACACATTACAAAATATTTGCATACATTTAAAAAATGCATACAAAAGTATATTAATATTTAACTCTACTGTTACTACACGGCAGCACACCAGCGTACTACACCGATGCATCGCTGTTGCATAACAAAGCTTCACATAGCAACTGGGGGGCCTTACGTAGACACTAGGTCGCCTGTTTCAATTAGGATGTCGAGACTGTCGGTGTGATCCCTCGTTGTGGCTGATCTGGCACAAGAAATATGAACAGCGCAGTAGATCACAACAAGTCAAACAGACACACCGGCCATCAAACCAAACGGCAAAGTGCAGACTCTACCGACAGGTAAGCATACATACATACAAATAATGTAGTAATTCATAATAAGTAACTGAATAAATACACAATGCATGCATCAATTCATAAAAAAACACAGGCATTCCTTCATAATGCACACAAACATAACCTGCATACATCCGCGCATACACAACACAGACTAAAACACAAATACACCCGTGTGCGTGCATACATTAACACAGGGAGTCATAGGACGTCAGCGATTTGGTGCGGTTTCATAATTGAGCTCTCGATGCATCCACAATAGCCTCTGCATGAATCGGACTTTCTCTCGCTCAAAAATAAATGACGAGGGCGGACGCTGGCACCTCAAAGTCAGACGCTCCGAGCAGGTGGTGCTTATTCGCCATCGGTGGCACAGCATTAAGGCGAAAGACAACCAAATATTAATATCAACTAGTATTTATATAAGCCAAGCTAGCAGGAATTCAGCGCCTAATTTCACGAATCTCCACACAATGACTAATTCTACGAGAGCTTACAATGGCATACACCGTTGTATCTTCAATGTGCATAGCGGATCTTATTTTCGTCTAATTTTCATCAGCAAAATCGGATAACATCGATTATAGGAAAAGCTTCATATTTCTGTTTGAAAGACAGCTGTTCGAATTTGTCTACATCTATTTCAGCTTTACTCTTATTTAGCTTTCCGGAAAGTACGTGCAAATCTGCAACAGATGCGTGCTTCTTTCCAGTCGACATAAGTGTTTTGAAACAAACGACAATCCTGGGTGAAGCGAACCCATCCATACCTTACTGTTGCATAATCTATTTGAATCTACTGTTGTCCGAGGCCTAGGTGACAACATATGGCGTAACGCCTTATACGTCTCAAGTGTATGGTATACAAGTATAAATTATGCTCAGCCCAGCTATGCAACAGTTATTCACTTGAGCGCATTCATGTCATTCATAACGGACTATACATAAATTTCTTTATTTGCCAATTAAGGAGCCTCGATCGGAATAAAAAGGGTCCATTCTGTCGTCGGAGCATATGCAGATACGATGCAAAGGCAATGTTGATATCGTTTTCTGGCATTGCTTGTATTGCATTTCGTTATGCGTGCCGCACAAAGTCGGCTGTTTACGGGGGAGCTAAGGACAACGTCGACTCATCACTGTCCGGCTTGCAATAATCGCGTGGTACCAGAGGTTCGAAGCCAATAACATGTAGATAAGGATGGTGGACCCAGCTCTATAATATTCGCAAAATCAGGCATTATAGAGTTCTATGCGCAATATATGTAATTTATCCAAAATGGCTGTCGCTCGTCAGGCCAGAAACGTCTATGGCAAGGGGCTTTGGCATAATAGAAAAATCGAACCATGTTAAGTTACGATCGGTTCAGTTGTGGCACTGTTTTGGAAGGCCAAATGCACATCCTGCTCAGTAGGCTACCGAGGAATCACCGCTGATGTCCGGAAGCACAGACGTAGGACGGTCATCTCGCAGACGGATGCTATCATTCGCGATATTTGGCCAGCTGATCACGCCGCTTAGGTTGAATAAAACCTCAATGGAGTCAAATATTTTGAGGTCTATCTATTATGCCACATAGGCCTGAGCTCTTCTATAAAGAGCTCATGCTTAAAAAGGTGAATTCATCGAGCCAGCACTAAACCCTGACTATCACTAGATTCCGTGAGATTTGCAACTGTTCATATGCTGCGATTTATTCACCCATATTGCTTACTGTGGCTGATCTTCAACTTCTGCTAGTTTACTTCATATTTACAGAAATAAACCCTAGGCCTTCAATACGATGCAACGCAGTATGTTTTGACACGTGGCACTGTTTAAGAAAGCCACACCGGTATCACGGAAATGCTTACATTAATGCGCAAGTAAACGGCTTCACCCGTCAGTCAATGCCAAAAATCGATGCATCGGGAAATGTAAAGGATTCAAGATTTGACCGACCCACGAGTGCTATCAATTGCCCCACACAAGAAGATTGTGGCGAGATTACAAACAAGAAGGACAGCACTGCGCATTTTGCACCAACATTTAAGCATTGCTTAATGTGACGATTGGTCAATGTGATTCAATGGAGGAGTTGCAAGACTGAAGCGAATGTGCTCTGGTCACGCTTATTCTGGAGACCACTTTATAAGTGCCCGATAAGAACGAAACCCGCCTACTTATATAAAGCTAGTCTACACTATACTCTACAGTTTTAACTTAAAGCAGCTAAGTTTGGCATATATCACACGAATATGGTCAAACCGAAAGCGTACAAATAAACATTAACAATTTCTCCGTAAATTATTTCAGGTGGCAAGTCAACAAAATACACACAGAAGGCGACTACGACACTTGAGCAAACTATCACTCGACAGAACTGGTGAAATTTGAAAAATTCTATTTAAAAAAACCTACCAAAGGTACCGGAGTCAATTTGCAAATGTTTAGAGGAAACGAGCTCAGAGCCTCAATAGCACTGGCACTGCTCGCCGTCAAAATGATCGGCCGTCGGGCCAATTGAACAAGACTCGCAACTGACGCCCAAAATCCCCGATCACTGTCGAATAGAACATCCGCCTTGAATTTTAAAAAAATGAAATAATGTTTACCATATTCATATTTCAAAAAGAGGTATACAGAAGTATGCAAATTCAATACACTAATAAATATCGCTTGTGTGTCAAATAAGGTATAGTAAGTTGAAATTTACAGTAGAATAGGTGCGTTAACACACATGAAAACGGAGATTCAAGCTTCTAACCAAGTGGGTGATACAAAAACCAATTAAAATAAATGCCGAAGTGACCTCCGCTCTCAAAGCCGCATCCGGTTTGCCGCTACAATCCTGTAGATCTAAATCAAACCAAGTGTTTATGGTGACAAGTAAAGGCGATTCACGAGAAGGAGAGCCGCTTTACCTCTTCGGCGTAAAATAATGTTTTGCAGGATGGAGCATCGAGTAACCGTCAAATAGGGCAAGTGAGCATATAAATTCTACTCGTCAGCAATGTTTACCAACGCTTACCTGACCTTGGTGCAAGCGAAAGCGAGCAATGTCTCCATCCAAGTGGCAGCAGTCATAGCCGGTCACCTACCATATTTCCGCATCAACGAACGGACGAGTGGTCTGTATGATTTTTAAAGAGTAGCAGTGAGATCATACTTCGAAACCGCGTCCGGGTTTAATAGGTTGACCATCATACCTGACAAGTGCGAAAGCTAGCTGTTTCTGCTTAAGACACACGAAAAATGGTGTCTATTTTTATTTTACTGCGCTCACCAAAACGATCGAATAATCAATAATTTGGCGCAAGAGACCTGCTTAAATATAGTACAACACTGGACCATCTTTAACGGCAGCGTCTATGCCAATTGGGACATGTTTTCGGAAATCTGAAATATTGTCTAGCTTTACACACCTGCACATAACTGGCGGCATCGCTGGTGATGCGGTCTCAAAATGTTGCTCCGCACAATCAAATAGACCAAATCGGAGCTGCAAAGCCTAAACAGAGCCCGACAAACAGATAAAGAGCTTGACATCTGTTCTGAACTATCCGTAGACGAAAAGCCTGGAAAGGTGTGATCTAAGATGCGCATAAAGCCGGCTTACCTCTCCATAGGCAAGTCAAAGATGAAAAGCAGTGAGTACTACGCAGTTACCAGTTGAAGACTCACCGGTGGCCCATGTTAATAATAACACGTTATGCAATGAGGGATCACCGAAAGCAATTTTAAAATATAGAGTTAGCTTAAAATTTGGATAATTTAAAACATGTGTCCTAAAAAGGACTGTAGTCAGTCTTTCGATGTTGTGGCGTATACGATGTTAAACTAACCTCGTCAAAAAGGACCAGCGAGGCATTGGTTAGATTAAGACCTTTGGCGTCAGCTTGAAGAGTATAAAAATTGAAAAAATTACAATTAACGATAAATCAAAATTTTGAATTAACATATTAGACTGTTAAAAGTAGGTAAAACTTGGTATGTGCATATAGGTGTCTGAGACTTGACCCGTACACATAACTGCACACAGTTTGCACTATTTTTTGTATTGTTTTATAATTTTTATGAGCTGTTAAAGCTTAGCCGGCAAACAGACGAATGACGAAAGATCAGACATCCACAATTCCGACTACCTTAAGGCATGTACTTGAACAGCGAAACCTTCAAGGCTGCATTTTATTTTGTGTCGAGAAGTAAATTTCAGATGATACAGAAATATTCGACAACCGAGTTTCTGCACTGGCCACACTGGGTAGATTAGCCATCGTCGTTGCGTCCTGCGATATTAAATTGGCACCCTCAAATTATAAGTTAATTCGACAGGCTCACGCATCATTCACTTCAGCTCCGCGGTGTCATGATGAGGATTTTTACCTAATTTACACACTTCGGTAGGTCTTCAAAATTTCTGGCAATAGGCAACGAGGCAAAAAGGAGATTAATAAATGCTAGAGAAGCCTTCTCCGAACTCCGTAGTCTGTCAAGCAACACGAGCATCTCAATCTGTCATTAAGACCGTTTGTATAATGCATTTCTGGATAACCAATTAGTGCTCCTAGTTAGAAAAAATATGGCCTCAACATTTGCTCTACCCCGATCGCGTTTTACGTACCACCTTAATTCGACTGACCCAGCGTCCTACTGGCACAAGAACAAAGGTGGACAGATTTTTATCTAGTCAGTATGAACTAAAAAGAACCAAGGAAAAATTAAGTTCCTCAATTTGATCCATTTTATCATCATTGAGAACACATAAAGTAGATCGGGGATGATTAGTTAGAGCATAAGGCGGAACGCGATACCGAATAGGATCCCTCTTAATTAAAGACTGATTAAATGCATAGTTCGTATTTAACTGAAATATTGCAATTAACACACGGCTTTTGTGGTGTACAGGAGGAATTGCAAGACTGAAGAATATCCTCACTGGTGCGCATTGCGACCGCGGAAATTCTGACAGCTACTTGAGGAGTTCTGTACAACGAAGAAGTCGGCCTAGTTGATGAATCGCATTTGCTATACTATGCAATGTTTAGATTGTGCCCACAACATACATAGATAGATCGACCAGACGGTTAATTACTCGAATGGAAGAACATGGCAACTAAAACACCTGCATTCAATCAAATGGTAAATGCACACCAGTATTTGCGCGAAATTTCGCTGAAACCTCGCATTTATGCTCTCCATGCGTGGACTAAAAGATAACTACTAAAAGCAATAACAGAAATGAGATAGCCACGTCTGATGCTCTGTGTATGAACAAACATGTTTATACATAGATGTAGGTTTGGTATACTTGTAGACGTGTATGTGTGTGGTATACATTAGTAAGCATGCCTTTATTCTGTTAGAATATCATCGTAAAGTCCATCCCCTCCTCAACGTGGTACGACGGTGTCAACCATGTCTCGATGGCCGATCGTACATGGGCTAACGGGGCTATGGCGGTGGTGTCACCAGGGCGTGGTGGATTTCCGACCGGCAATCGGATCTCCTATAAAATACCACATGAGCCCGACGACGGCACCATGACTCGGCGTGTGTTCCCCGCCACAAAAGGGTTCAACAGCCACAGGATTACATGGACTCCTGGACAATACCCCGTACTTCCGAATGGCGAATGAGCTCTCAACAGCCACCGGCAACCATGCAACTTACTGCTGCCTTGCAGACTGCGCTTGGATGTGCAAAGGCTAGAGGTGCGTCCTCGATCAAAAAGCCGAGTGGTGAGGGGACACCACTTGTACCAAATTCCCAAGAAACTCCATGAATATGGAGCCGGCTTATCCTCCAAAAGGAGTCAGCCGCAGTAAATTAGAAAGTAAGTAAGTAATATCATCATACATAGCATCATACCGGCTAATGACACTTCCTTATATATATACTTGCCCGCGTGTCGCCAGGAGGCCTCGATTACGAGAAGAACCTGCGAGCCGAGCAGTTATATCCGACTGCTCTTTGATGTGCATTTGTTCTTTCATTAGGCTATCGAGACGGCCTCGCTGAACGGCTGAAATCGTAGTGGTCTAGCGATCGCTTTTTCGCACTGTTGTTCATGATACAAAACAAACGATCGTGCAACACTTCACACCCACTTGGCAAGTATCTATCAAAACCTAGCGACAAAACGCGTTCAATTGAAAGAAATTGAACAACTTATCAAATTATGATTTGAAAGAAAAATTTTGCGCGATTGGGAATAGAGCAATTACCTGAACCTAGTAGTGCCCAACAGGGTGTTTTCATCCACTTTTTTCAATTTGATTCCGGAAATTTCGACTTCCGGTGTCGGAAGCCTATTTCAACGGAAATCACATCCAACAAACTATTTGACAAACATTTAGTCAAGTGGTAAATTTATGTTTAACTCTTTCATGTATACTTATTGTTAGATCTCATAAGAATAACAGTCTTTTGACTAGGTTCGGTGTATGTCAAATTGGTTTGTGCACGCGTGTGCATGTGTACACTCATCGAAATGAAATTAAAGTGATTAAATTGCAGCTACTGACGACTCACTGGATAAGCGTACGCCATGCCTGTTTATATATATGGCTTGAGAAGTAATCAGCTACTACACGTGTACAATCAACCCAGCGAAGTTACACATGCAGACATAAATACACACTTACCTAGTGAAAAGACAGTTATGCTAAAGAGAAATAACAATAAGTCTAAATCACAAAATTTAAACCAAATTTACCATTTGACTTATTGATTGTCAAGTTGTTTGTTGGATGTGCTTTCCCTTGAAAAAGGCTTCCGTAACCGGAAGTCAAAATTTACGGAGTCAAATTGAAGACAGCAGATGCAATAACCTTATCCAATTAGGAATTGATGATCTAGTGTTCTTTTACATCCAGAACATAATTATTACGAATGCTAACAAAAACATTTACTTTATGACACGAACAATAAATAATCGATATTTAAATTCTGATGTATTGCTGATACATCTATCCGGTTAACTGAAAGGTATGAAAACGTGCATACAAAATGCATACATAGACGAAGATGTAGGTCTCTTGTAAGGGGGGAGGGTTTCAGATGAGCATACGCCAATAATTTAGATTTAAAAAGGATTCTACAGACGAACCAGTTTTCCGATAGGTTCTCAGAAATGTTCACCCATTCTACTGGCTCTTGGTTAGTGAGGGTACGGTTCGTCGTGATCAAGTGATGATTTAACCCATAATATTGTTGGGCGTCTTGAGCACAAGCTGACACAGGTTAGACAGCCTTATCACTGGTAGAAATGGCAAGTATATCATCAGATTTCGTTGCCGGGAGATGGACCGTGGCCTGCCAGAAATTTTGCATACTAGTAGAGCAGATATGGTTTCGTACACTTCCATTTTTAGTTACAGGTGGTCCCCTTAAGCATAGGTTTGAAGTTTGCTGATATGCGCGCAGAATACGGGCGGTCAGTAGACTGATCAAAACCTCTGATTGGATCAGTAGAACACACGCGGAACGCTATTAAGTCCTGAAGAGAAGACGATTGCCTGAGTAGTAGAAACTAAGGATAACAACTACCAGATTATTGGATAATTATCTTATTTGACATAAAATCATCGTAAATCAATAGGACGTCCAAACGCCGATCAGGGCCGGAACCAACATTGGACAGCTTCATAAAGAATTCATTAATCATTTAGCAGAATGGCTGATAGATGAACGAAATTCACTACGACATTCAGAACCAGATCGCTTGCCCTTTAATCAATTATGGTGAGCTATTAGCAACACCAGAAATGCAGAATAGCTGCAACATGCCTAGCCGGAGTACTCAAGCATTTGTACGGGGCGAAAATCGTGATTGTTCACTTGCTAAGACCGAGCGAGACACACTGCAGAGAGCAATTTTGGTAGGCTGGAGACGAATAGGCACGTGATTAGAGCGCCAGATCAACTTTTCTGAACTAGATCCGACTGTGAGAAAGTATCGACGAGTTAAGGTCAAGAACTGATCAACTCACACAAATTTTGCTACTGATTAGTGCGTTCAGATGCGCAACAAGCAGGAACTTAAAGAAAGCTGAGGTGAAGCACAGAATCGTAAAGATGACCAACTAACGGCAGCCACAATCGATCATCTTCCGTGTCACAGCGGTGAAAGGTAGGACCGATAATTGGCCATCGAAAAGTTTGTAAAAAGCAGCTAAAACAGCAGCTGGACTACAGTGTCTATAAAATTGAAAACAACTGCAAATAACGATTTACAAATTAGCTGACTTCGCCTTACCATTGGTGGCCTGACCAGCGTCGACGACTTTCTGATCTAGTGAACCTTCTTCGGAGTTATTGTTAGTCTTCTTGTCACTGATAAACGAATTCGAAGTTGAGCCCTTTTTAGAGATTGCAGCAGATTTCCGTTTTCCATCATGCAATCGAGGCGTTAGTGCGCCGGTCTGTGGTGAACTCGCACCATCTGTTATCTGTTCCACCTTTGTTAGATCGTGACAATGCTTATCATTCCGACTCAAAGGTGAATGAATTTGACTGCCAACCTTCAACGAACGTCTATCGCTTTTCTCGAGTTTATCTACACCGCTTTTAACCGGCGTCGGCCTATGCCTGCCAATAGGCTTCACAGTTTCAGACTTTCGGGGTGCAAAAAAGTTGGCCGCCGCGTTCTGTCGTTTAAGATCGTTTTTGTTCACCTCAACCGAGGCAGTGCGATGTGCCTGCTCAACCGTTTTCTGAATATGCTCTACAAAAGTGCGCGAAATAAAATAAGTAAAGAAAACCCAGTGAAAAAATCAATAAAGCACAAATGTAGAGTAGTTCGGCACAAAGAGCTACTGATTAGTTGGGACGTATTAAAAAATCAATTTTGATAACCAACAGGCAGCATTAGGAAAACTAGTGTGTTCAAAATGGTAAGAAATATGCCTCCGTCTCACTTCTACCTTCGCTAGTGGACGTACATGTAGGCGTAGCTCTTGACGACGCAGTCATCGAAATTGTTGTAGCAATTTAGAATTGAGAGACTATAATAACGCAGCCAATATGATTGGCTAGGATGCATCAGACATTATGATTGGATAGGAGGCAGCAGTCATTGTGATCGGCTAAGATGCAACAGAGAAGATGATTGGATAGGAGGCAGCAGCTATTGTGATTGGCTAGGATGCAGCAGCCAATATTATTAGATAGGAGGTAGCAGCAATTGCGATTGGTTAAGATGCACCAGCCATCAAGCTATAAATCACTGTCTACGCACATGATAATCTATTCCCATTAGGAAAAGGTTGTGAATTCCGAAAGCCTCAACTAAAGATTACTCACAAGCGGTTAAATAATAAGAAATAAAATCAGGAAAGTCAAAATTGTGATAAAAGTCAAGTACAAACAAATGGCAAATGTCAATGAGGGAACAATACTATAATCAAGGTTACGAACTCGATATAAACACCCGACCTATGAAGTACATACATTGGTCAGTATTAACTAAAAATTGAAGTTATGAAAGTGTAGCAACAGCAGACGTCCCCAGGTGTGAGCCCTATCTGCGGCAAATCCTGACGAGAACGTGAAGAGTTCCCAATAAGGCGAAAGCAGTATGCTGGACGAATTGCCTTTTATGCACTATACAATTCTTAGTTTATACTGACAAATGTATGTACACAATGGGTCAGGTGCTTATATCAATATCGCAACCTTGATTAATAGTAAATTTTATCACCGCACACACAACCAATGTCCGTTTAATGTAAGTTAACAATAAGAATGAGGAAAAGGCAGCCAAACACGCGGAAATAAACAAGAAAAACGGGGTTCAATAGGCCACAGCTATTCGTATTTATGCTTAAATCTGTTATTCGTTCAAAGAGGAACACTCACCGTTCATCATGTGTGCTGTGCTAAACTGTGCGGACAAATGTTCTTTGGAGACGTGTTTTGAATTCATCGCTGCTGAGAACTGGCTAGCAATATCTTTGCCGGAACGCCGATTCGACGCGTTAACCTCGAACACCTGATAATCAACCAAATAAGTAATAAGCTACATCATAAAACGATATTCTCGTGTAAAGTACTCATAAATAAAATAATACAGATTGTACATCAGCCCAAAAATTTATCCATTGGAAAATCAGCTCCATTCTGTAACACTACTGCTACTACTACTACTACTAATACTAATTATACTACGAACATTAATTTTACTACCACTACTACTACTATTACCACTCAACTACTCCTACTACTACCGCTACTATTACTACTAATACTACTACAATTACTATTACCACTAATACTACTACGAATATTAATTCTACTACTAATACTATTACTACTACTAATAGTAGTAATAGTAGTAGTGTCTCTACTGCTACTACGACTACTACTACAACTACTCAACTACTATACCTAATACTACTATTACCACTACTATTAATACTACTGCTAACACCAACACCACCGCTACTACTACTACTACTCAACTACTACTACTACTACAATTACTAATACTACTGCCACCACCACCACCACTACTAACAAAGAATAAATTGTTAACGAGTGATGCATGAAGAGGAAGACCTAGTTCAGCTTTAAGGAAGAGCGACACAGTTAACACGGCTTCTTTTTTGTGTTCTGCTATAGCTCTTCATAAATACGACGGAAATATGCAATTAACGCTGTCCAGCCAAAAAAAATAATAGTTTCTGTAAATTAGCAACAAAATCGTCCCTGACCTCGAGTCGACGTTATGTTGCGCAGTTTCCAACTGAGAACTATCATACGCACGTGGTCTAATGAAGGCATACAGAGAAATTTTTACTTGAAGTATCAAGCCAAACTAGCAAGACGCAACATTCTATCTTCTATCCTACTATTGCTTCAATCATTTATTGTTTTGCTAACGTTTAATCCACTTGCATGTTTGCACGAAAAAGTTGGAACAAACATCAGCTTTTACTAACTACTGAGCCCTTCTGTTCCAAAAGGATTCAAGACAGACTTGAATTGTGCTTCTATTGTCGTTTTGAAGCTCTACAAGTATTGTTATAAGCCGAGCTAGCCGGAACCTGGTGCCTAGAGTCGTCAGAGAGACTCAGTGACTTATTCTACGTGAACCTACAATGAGACACTGTGGTACCTGCAATGAGCATAGATTGATCTTATCTTCGTCTGCGTCGCGTTAGAATTCTAACCACCAAGACCTATTAACAACACAAAAAGGGAAGGTTTCATTTCCGAGTTTTCTAACACCTATTCGAGATTTATTCGTATTCATCTTTCCGTAAAATGTGAGTGCAAAGTTGTGACGCACAAGTGCAGCGCCAGAGTCGAAATTTGTTGTACAACAAACGAAAATCCTAGATGCAAACAGATCATCTATATTTGATTTAACAATGAAATATTAGAGACCAATGTTCCAGGAGCCTTACACTACGACTGAAGTCTGTGCTACTTAAGTACATTCCACACTCTGCACAGCAATCCAATAATAGTTCACAGTTTCGCCACTTATACATGTATGGATAAAAAACAATTAAACATTAATTGATTGCGCGGGTGGTGGTAACGATTCTTCAAATCAAGTTTGCGAGTTTGAAGTAAACACCAATCCCTTTTTATTTAACCAGTCGTGGAACAACATAGCGATGTTGTTCCACGTTATTTTAAATAAAAAGGGATTGGTGTTTACTTCCAATCCGCAAACTTGATTTGAAGAATCGTTGACAGTTACCATTTTGCATTGAGCTTAAAGTGTACCAGCAGCCTGGTTGAAATTTAACGTTACTTAAACGCTCAACGTGGGCATTCATGCCACTAATAGCCAAGACTATATCTTAACTCAATTTACAAGAGAGCTTAGGCCGGTGTAGAGCGCTTCTTTGCAATCGTCTATGCTGCAATCGGTGGGAGAATATATCGATACAACGACAAGGCCAAAGTTGATCGAGGTTTATGGCGTTGACTTTAGTATACACCTTGAATCATACCGCACACAATCGTCTACTTACAGGCGTTCATTAAAGTAAACTAGCTTCAGCTCGTGAGCTAGGAACAATGCAGAGTCCGAGTGTCTGGCTTGAGAAAACGCATTTATAAGGTTATTACATAACATATATCTATTTATAATTTATCCACATACGTGCTCAAGCTTCTTGTTGTCAAATTTGTTTAAATATTCGCCTATTAAATGCATTGACGTGAAAGCCTAACCTAGGCTTAGTGAATGTTAGTTAAACTTAACTGATTTCGATACTTTAATAGAAGACAGTAGGTCCATTACTTTAATGAACACAACAATATCTGCAAGGGCGTTTTTGTTAGATTGAGAAGAGAAAAGAGAAGTAAAAGAAGCAGAATCGGAAATTACAATGACTGCAGTAGCTTGATTATTCCTATAAACCCGCCTGAGTCAGCAGATATGGCGACCATTTTATCCTGCGTATCGGCCAAGGCAGTGTAGACTTATTATGGTTCATAATATTAAATGGCACGTTGGTTGTAAAAGAAAGCTAGGTGCTTATTCCTAGTTGAGATGGTCTCTATTCAGTCTTTTCCTCTCTTAGACTGTCTTCCCAAACAAGGCTGGCGAGCACTACCTGTCCAAGCACCTATGGCCAAAATTTCCTTCAGCAATCGAAAATTTCCCATCGCGTCTAGCAACAATTGCTCTCATTCTGTCACTACCAATTTGGCATCACGCGTTACCGCGCAGCTACACGGAACTCGAGGCTTCAAATGAAACGAGACAATGGTCTTATCCTATCAGACCCGGAGAAATTTATGCTATCATTACCGGGCTAATTAACTAGTGCTCGCTGGTCGTTAGGCCGGAAATTTCAATGGTTACGGGCAATGCAGAATTAATCGGGCCTCACCGCTTACCTAATTTGTCGCTAGACTAAAACAGACTTCCATTCATTTAAGCAGATTTTGGTTAGTAGGAATACGATGCGTTGAGACAAGGCGGCCGACTTCGCGAATACCAGTAGCCGATTGCAAGATGGTTGGCCTACTCATGTGGTTCTAGTAATCAATAGAAGTTACTTCGGTGTCCTAGAGCGCAGAGTGGGAAACTGGCCTTCTCACACAGTGCCATAACAGACACAGTTGACGTTCCAAAGCAAAATTCGATGATAGTACATCGAAGGTAGGCAGTGAATATTTGGTCGACTCGCAAATTTACTCTTGAATAAAGTCTCTTGCGCTCAACTGACAATGGACTAAAATATACTTACTTTACTTTACTGCGGCTGACTCCTTTTGGAGGATAAGCCGGCTCCATGACATTTCATGGAGTTTCTTGGGAATTTGGTACAAGTGGTGTCCCCTCACCACTCGGCTTTTTGATCGAGGACGCACCTCTAGCCTTTGCACATCCAAGCGCAGTCTGCAAGGCAGCAGTAAGTTGCATGGTTGCCGGTGGCTGTTGAGAGCTCATTCGCCATTCGGAAGTACGGGGTACTGTCCAGGAGTCCATGTAATCCTGTGGCTGTTGAACCCTTTTGTGGCGGGGAACACACGCCGAGTCATGGTGCCGTCGTCGGGCTCATGTGGTATTTTATAGGAGATCCGATTGCCGGTCGGAAATCCACCACGCCCTGGTGACACCACCGCCATAGCCCCGTTAGCCCATGTACGATCGGCCATCGAGACATGGTTGACACCGTCGTACCACGTTGAGGAGGGGATGGACTTTACGACGGTACTAAAATATACCGAGCAGACACATCGATGCACCGATTGTCTGAAGAAAATCATCCATCTCAACTTTGAACGAATGAACTAATTTTTATTACAGCCTACACAAAACCGGAAATAAAAAGGTTATGCATTTTGTCTATAATAATGATGATGAACATCATTAAATTTGTCAAATAAAGTGCACCTACCTTAAATCCCAATTCAGCAGCCAATGCGTATACCAAGGCAGTCTTACCAATTCCATGCTCACCGACTATCAGGTAGGCTGAGAACCGCCAGGATGTATTGGAGCCTCCAGACAATTCTTCATCACTGCTAGAAAATGCGTCGCTCGGTCGTGATTTAGCCGACGAGAACTCACCACACGAAAACTCCATCTGACGACGCCTAGGAGAATTTCCTGGTTGTTTGTTGGCGAGTTGGATTTTGCGGAAACACTTTTTGTTGTTGTTTTTCTGGTTACTAGTAGTTCTTGGCAAAAATTCCTCATCACTGGACGCATATACGTCAACAATAGAACTTTTTTGTGGTCGGTCTGACAAATGGAACAGCACAAAATAATCCATCCATAGACTAGCGAATGCAATGACAAATTGTAGCATAAGTTGCTTGTTTACACCATCAATCTGAGAGTCACTCTATTTATCTCTCGACACAGAGAGAGAGAGACCAAGTCGGAAACTATTACACAAGTGATGCTTTAAGTGCGACTGGCGTGAACTACATTTAAAAAAATGATTCCAATGCCCTCTGTACCGGTCAACGACATCGATTGAGCCGAACCTGTTTACCTCTTCCTTCTTTAGTCGACTCATTCTTTCAGTTTGTCTGTTAACCTGGAATTGTACATTTTATACCTGTCTATGAAGTTCGGCTGCCTGAGCCAATGCCTATGGAAATAATTTGATGATACTATTAGGCATGACGAAGTTGAGTAGCAAAGCCGGATTGAGTAACTATAGTAATTATTACACATTAGTCATCCTTAAATAGCACACTTCTCAGCCAAATAAGTATCGTTCAACTGAAGCTGTGTTCCTGTTTGGCGATTTTAGTGTGTCAAAAATGCTCCTTATACACATACAAACACTTTTTGAATGCCAGCGCAGTGTGATCTTCAAATGCTGAATATCCACGATTTGCGTTCGCGGATTGTTGCTTTGCACTATCGGTTTCGCAAATATCCGATTGATCACCATACATCCAAGTACGCGTCGAGTTTTTCTTCTTATTGGCTGGGTGCCGGATTCGTCCCTTTTTTCCGAAGGCTTCAACACCCTTCATACTAACCACTGGAAATGAGGTGCCACATTTGCTTAACTCTGCTATTGTGAGCATTGTACTTTATGTGTGATTAGAGGCCTGGTGATGATATTGGAAATGACATATCGAAACGTCGCCAGTCAACGAAGATTAGATCGTACCTCATTTCCAGTGGTTAGTATGAACGATGTTGAAGCCTTCGAAGAAAGGAACGAATCCGCACCCAGATAATAAGACAAACTCGATGCGTACTTGGAAATGGAGATCAATCGGATCTTTGCGAAACTGATAGTGCAAAGCGACAAAACTCATACAAGTTTGCTACGAATAGAAATTTAAAACTAACATTAGAGATACGCTAAACACTTTAAAACTAACTATTTAATCAGTAAATAGATGACAAAAAATAACGTATTAATCATGACAATTAGTGCTACGTCTAGCTTCACCACCATACCGTCTAAAGATAAAGCCAAAGTGCTCGTTTGCGATCTCAACACAAATCCAAGCAGTTCAACATCCAGACATTGCTACGAGACTAAAATGAGACGGCACCGCAAGAAATTTACCGTTCACTGAGCGGATGAGTATTATCACTCGCCAAATATTAGTGAGTTGGATACAGTGTGGAGGCGTAACAGATTCCCAACCGGTGTGCATCGATCCGACAACGTATTGGTTTTGGACATTTTTCCAGGCGAGTACATGCGTCACAAGATTTTAAATGCAACTCGTCAAACTCCTTCATAATCTTCTTAATCTGCTAGGTATTGCAAGCATTGTGGCTAGCAAGGTAGAGAACTCACGGTCGTGTTATGAGATAAATAATTAACCGTCATTTAATGAAATGCAAAGATCATGCCTAGTCATTAGTGACATCACAGTCGTAGGAAAAACTGGTCCCCAATTACCAACTTCTATATTCGGCGATTCGGAAGGGCCTGTTTGAGTTTATTGCCACGATTAGGAGAGAGGAATCTGTCACAACTGCGTGGAAGAGCTCCATTGAAGCGCACATCAAATCCGAGTGGTGAGGGGACACCACTTGTACCAAATTCCCAAGAAACTCCATGAAATGTCACTGGAGCCGGCTTATCCTCCAAAAGGAGTCAGCCGCAGTAAAGTAGTAAGTAGTAAGTACATCAACATAAAATTAGACGTCAGAACTCCAACAAAATATCGTCACATTTATATACCTTATACGACATCACAAATGATCATTGCTATTACCCGCAGAAAAGTTAAGCCATTAATCTTGAGACCGGACACTGGTATTCGAGATGTCGATCATTTGATCACAATGTACAGTACTCCCGCTATATTAGACAAATAATTTGACAAAATGTGGAAACACGACAGAAAACAGTCCATTGGAGAGACCTACTGAATTAAGCCTTATTGAGATAGACTTTTGGGACTTCGATTTACACTCATGAATGTATTCATTCTAAAAGTTCAAAATGGACAATTAGAAACTAAGTATCTAAGCGCATATCACCCTTGTAAGATGTATATTTGAAAAAATATGCATAATATCGTTTTCATAAAAAATAAATTTTAACCAAGTGAGATTAATTAAATCTAGGTTTAACGTCAATAAAAAAAAGAAATATAAACGCGTAAATACAGAAATGTAAGTCACCAATAAGTGAGATATTTAAAATATATCCAGGGTAGGTCACCAAGCAGAATATACCAAACGAGATTAAGCACAGAAGCTTCTTAAATTTAGATGAAAAGTATTGCAATAGGTAGGCGTGCATGGCTAATGTATGCTTTATTCCTAACAATTTTAATGTAAGTCGACAAGAAGAATAAAAATTAAATTTAATAACATAGTTCAACAAGCACATAATTTGAAAGAATAGAGATAGCGAATTTTGTGTATTTAGCTTTAAGGAGCCAACTTAGTGGGCTTTCAGGCTTAATGCCCTTGTAGTAAATGGAGTGGAAACGAATGGCTAAAGCTTTGTTTAAAATAAATATTACTCTCGCAGAAAAATTAAACAAGTTAGCGAGAACTGTTGTAAGCAATTTCAAAATTGATATAAGCCAATTGAAAAAACGATACACATAAGTAAAAGTTAGATAGTAGTGGAAACTAATTCGATAAATGACATCTAAAATTGCATATTTAAGCTTACCGGTTACTATCTCCTAAAATAATTAACGTCTTTAAGAATCGGCAATAATTCATCATCATCATCATCATCATCATCATCATGTCCAGCCATACAAAAGTCAAAAGTGACTAAATTTTCACTGCCATATAACCATAAGGAGTGACAAAATGTATATAAATGAAAGCAGAAATAGTTATTCTAGATGAGCTCCTATCCGTTCTGGTATCCGGCATGGCTCAGTTCTCGAACCTATAGTTTTCAGCCTAGTAATTTCACAGATTAAGGTTTAGGATGCTAGATTCAATCTGTTTAAATATGACAAATACATGATTTGAGCCTTCTAATAGTTCCCAGATCTCTAGCATCTTAAATAACTTAGCTATAATCTTGATTGCCAAATTAATCTGTCGGGATTTGCCTCAAACAAAACTCAGATGAAACTAGCTTAAGGAAGTTTGGTTCCGACTACACTACACTGGCGTCTACGAACCTTTCCCAATATATAGCGATCATCGATTCTGTCATACACTTAGGCCTCACATTCTACACATCACTGGATTTCTCACTGTATCTTAACCAAATCATATCAAAATTCGTCAAATGGACCAGTTTAATATTTTTCAGTACGTCCTCTACCTCATATTCCACGCCAATGAATTTAATGCCTCTCCGATTCGACTTTAAGTTTTTCCATAGAGCAGATGGTCTTACTTTCTGAAACGTGTTTGTCCTCTTGGTTAGAACTAACGAGAACAACTCCTGCTTGAATATTCCCTACCTTTACAGTTTAATCGTTTCATAAGAGTAATTTACTTTTGACACAAGGTCCCTATCTGCTTTCTGATGTCGAATTTATCTTGCTCTCGTCACTCATATGTCACGCATAACTGCAAGTCATCAGCTCAATCCAATCATTCCCTCCCCCCGACATATTTACGAACATCTACCACAATTGTTTTTAACGCACGAACTGTGAAGACGACAATATCACACGATGAGTTTAAGAAGGCGATTAATCTGCACTACTTCAATAAATTTCTGAGATAACACTAGAAGCCTAACATGTTTCTTGTTTTGGATATCCCTGGCATTAACATTGAATTTTAGATGCTCTGCTAGTGCCTGTCGAATATTATAAATTACTCTCTTCGCACCATTTGCACACAATAGCCCATTCATTATTCTTTTCACATTATAACTGTGCTATTTCAGCTTCTTCAACGGATCCTTATTAGAATTCGAAGACATCATTTTGTTGTTTTCATAGCTTTTAATACAGATAAACATTCCTCCTGGGATCCCCATGATAATGCAATGACGATATTTTGCCGCCCGTCGTTTCGGGCTTCTTCCTCTGTTCTTTTGTATCTCTAGTCAATAGCGTTTAATCCACTCTAGATCGTTGCACAAGCAATGCGTGCTGTATGCTTGAAACAGAATCTTTCCTTCCTGACATTCACATATACATAATACAATTTACGAGTTGTAGATTGATATTTTCAATCGTGGAGCCAGATGGCTTTTGTTACCATATAATGATTTACTATAGTTATTATTTAGAACTAAATAAATGACATTATGTCGATCAATAACTCGCATAACGAATTTTATAGCAACACTTCATCTGAATTCACATATAAAATGTTCCCTTAATTTTGAGCAAGATCCTTTTTCGACAATCAAGTAATAAAAAATAACTTGTATAGGTATAATAACTACTATTTAAGAACGTTTAAAAGGAAGCATTTGATTATTTGCAAAAAATTTGCTTTGTTTCTAACGTAATTTGATGAGGACTATCAAGAGTGCATCCTCCTTTCTAATCTCAATCCCTATGCATTAGTAGCCATATAAGAGTTATCTTGTTTGTACACAGTCGCCACGAGCCTTCGTTGTTGAATTACTCTCATCCTCGCCACACATGTCACGCACAATTTTAAGTCCTGAATCCAATCAGAATATACCACAATATCTTTACTAAAATGTCTCTTGTTTCCAAGGCCAAGATTTTAGCACACTACCAGCGGAGGTAAGAACACTACCATACGAATTTAAGGCGGTTAATCTGCATATATAATAAATTACACAGAAACAACACGGATGGAAGCATAACATGTACCTTTCACACTCGTTATATATCTGGTCATTATTCGGGATACTAATGGTTCCTATCCCGTCACTAATGATGGTCCAATATTATTCAGGATCCTCTCCTCACCATTCGCCAACAAAGACCTGCTGATAATCATTATAAATTCTAATGGTGCTTTTCGCTATTTCATCAGACTACGAAAACGGTTTTCTGTTGGCTATCTCGTGAGTTCATCAAATGGAAGGCTACTCAAATGATGCGCGCATGCTACTTTAACCGGAAGTTATGAATTCTACTGAGAATCAAGATTCCGTCAAATACATCCTAGGCAAAGATACTTTCTGGTTTGGTATCTATACAGAGCTCTGCTACAACCGGCAGGTGGTGGTTGTGATTTCAATTCATGAACCTGAAGCCCATTGCTATCTTTACTGATAAACAATAGCCTAATATTGTTTAAATCACTTTACATAACCATACCATTTATTCGTACCTTGATTTTTCATTTGTCAGGCCAGATGGCATTTGTTCCAAAATAAAAATGTATTATTCTTCGCGTGTAACACGTTTGATACGAGCCGGTGTTTAGTAATTTCGGTTATAAAAGAAAACTGTATAAAGATCATAATTCACTTTACAATCAAGAAACAAGTATAATGCATGAGATTAAATTTTTTTAAAACAACTAAAACTAATTTAAAAGCATCCGAAAACTCCATTAAAATAATTTTACTTAAAACAATAAATATAACGCAAAATAATGTAACTAGTTTTTAAAAAGTGTAAAATCACCTAAGAAACATTACCTCGCTGATTTACTACTCGTTTTTCTACTATCTGTTTTGATTTAGGTGCCTGTTCATCTTCTGCATAAAAAGATTTCCATCTTTTCAGCCAGTCACGCAGGTTTTCAACTTCAGAAAAATTTGTCAAAACAGTTGCGGAGCTCTTTGGAGCATATTTGTCTGTCCAAAGCTCGCCTAAACTTTAAAAGCTAGAAAAAAGATTTACCTGGCGAATTTAAAACATTAGAATTCACAGAAAATATCCGCACTTTGTAATGAGGAAATTCATTGAAAATACTGCCTAAAGTTATCTGATCATTTGAAGGAAAGGCGCAATCGAGCCTCTATATATAAAAAAGAAGTAATCTTACCGGCCTTGTTCGATTAGCATGCGGCACAAAGACACAAGATTCATAAACTATATCATTATATGTTGGACTCAATTTTAAGTCTCTGGGAGTTGAATTGATAGTAAGACAACGCTGAAATAAAGACTCCTCTTCCGTTAAACCAGCAAAATGACAGCATTTTGAAAGAGTTTTACATGTAGTATTTTGTGGTTTAATATCAACCTCGAGATTGTGTGCAGTACAAACTTCAGTGGATTTTTCTTTGTTATTTGGTGAAATAAAGATTGATGGCAACTTTGTTTGACGAGAGCTAGCACCAGGAGACGTAAGGCATTTCTTTGGCTGCCCGTTCTTTAATTCAGAACTAGCTTTATTATTATTAGGATTGCTCCGCGCAATGTTCTCTTTTCCTTGTGATCCTAAATTAGTTACGAGTTCTGCAAATGAAATATTTCTATTATTTCTTATTAATGTCGGTTCAATATCGAGAGATAAATGGGGCTTCTTTGATGGCGTTATTGTGGCAACCGAGTAATCTCCAATTTTTCGCTTCATATCTGGCTTCCATATATTTAATCACAGTAAAAATACAACCGCTTCCACATGTTTTATTTTATATTATATAAATTTCTCAAAAAAGCACACCAAAGCACCAATTGAATATTAAAAATAATAAACGGTGAAGCCAGAAAACAACCAAGGTTTCTTAAATGATAAAATTGCATTTATTGAACAATTTAAAAACTCATCAAATGAAAAATTGATATATTTCAAAACAAGCGCGCCACATTTCTAGCAATATTTTCGGGTGTGTGAAACACAACAGATTCAAGTAAATGCCGAAGGACGTTTACAAAGTTTTGATGTGCCAGGACGGCTGAGACTTAATACTTTTAGTGGCCTTTATTAGGACTGGAATAGCGTTCTAAGTCAACCGCCTAGCAAGTTAGCTAGTGTAGCAGTGTCTATAGATACTCCTAGATATTTGAGACCGGATTTGGTTGACTGGCTCGTGTTCCTTCTGTTGTGTCGTTGACATCAGCGGCGGAGACTGTGTGAAGGCTGAGTATTGTCTCGTTGAAGATCTGCGACAACACCAGAGTGACTGGCACAAGTGAAGGTCCAATAAGTAGATGTTGCTGCGTCTCATTAGTTGTGCAGCAACAAGATTGTCGTGACCAAAAATGACTCTGCGTGTGAAGCAAGTCAGGAAATCAACGTAGGTGAAAAGTCAGTATGACAGGAGACAGCATTTACACGCAGTGCGCGGCAGAAATCAAACCTCACTACTGTCTAGCATGGTAAATGCACTGTGCATATATAGCGTGAAAACTAAATTTCGCATGACATTGGTTAACGTCAAATTTTGCTTGTTCTATTTGGTGCCGCTTAAATTAAATTTGAATTTCTTTTACGTAATATTGTAAAATGAGGTTAGATTTGATTTAGAAAGAAATTAATTCATAACTGCTGATAATCCGTCAAAGATCAAAACGAATTATTTTGGCCACAATGAAGAGTAATCCTAGACTAGGATAAAAACTCCTCACAGATTAAAGTAAATATAAGGAAAATTTATAGCTTATATTACCTGTGGATAAAACTGAGTATGAATTTCTCTGTGAATTGGATGAATTATTTGGCAATTTGACATGTAATCCACAGAATGAAAGCATCTTCATGGATCTACCTGATCCTTCGGGAGACCAGGAACCAGGACTTGTTATTGACAGTGATGCATTGATAAAATTAATGTTAAAAATATAATTTAAAAAAAACTAAAAGATCACCTTGGTATTTCGATTGATAGCCTGCTTCAATTACCTTTAAATTTTATGACTGCGCTCTGCAATTTTATAAATAGAATTTTGAAGAATGGGAAATTACAAATCGATATACTAACGATAGGAGCTAAACCGTTGCCAAAAGTAAGTAAGCCAACGTGCGCCAGTGATTATAGATTAATCTCTATTATCCCTTGGTTTTTGAAGATAATAGAACGATTGATACTAGATCATTTAGAACGTATGTTGCCGGCTGATTTTGATGTATGTCAACATGGCTTTACGAAAGATAGATCGACAACTACTAATATGCTTTCTATGTGGAAGCATGTAATTACATTAGATGAGAATAAGTTAGATGCATTAATTGTATTTATAGATATCTCAAAAGCTTTTGACTCTATATCTTTTGATGCTATTTTGAATGCGATTAATTTATTGAATATTGATCCGAATATTTTTAGATTACTTAAATACTATTTATATAATCGAAGAATGAGTATTCAAGTAAACGATTTGATATCAAAATCGAAAAGAGTAACAAGTGGAATTCCACAGGGATAAAGTTTGGGGCCAATTTTATTTAAAATCGTATTTGCACATTTGGAAACTAAGATCCTTAACGGTCGAGTTTGCAAATTCGCTGATGATTTAAAAATAATCTTTCCAATTGATCCAAAAAATGTCGAATTCTCCAAAAATAATGTGACATTAGATTTGTATGATTTAAGTAGATATTTGATAACACTAGGGCTGAGAATAAACAATAAAAAGACGAGAGCTTTAAAAATAGGTAACAGAACAGACTTTAATTATGTTTATTTTCATGATGCTGTGATTAATGATGTTTTTGAGATTAAACTTATGCAAGAAATAAAGGATTTAGGCATAACTATTCAATGTACAGCTTCTGCTGAGAGACATATTGAAAGGATAGTAGGCAGTGCCAAGAAAAGATGGGCACTAATAAATCGAAATATCTTATCGAATGACATAAAACTTAAAATGTATATAATATGGATTAGACCGATACTAGAATATGCTGCCGCTACTTGGAATCCATTAAAAAAGGGTTTGTCCAATAAGATAGAAGCTGTACAAAGAAAAGTTGTGAAACAAATTAGTCCTATCTCCTGCACTATATACGCCACTAGATTACAGTTTGTATCACTGCAAACTTTATGGTTTCGGAGGATGCGCTATTGTATAAAAGTTTTCCATTTGAACCAGTGGACTGGTGCCTATATGAATCCAATAAGAAAGAGTCATGAAGTTGGAACTAGATCTGGACATTTGGCAATATCTCCTCCTTTGGTGGGGAATGTTGCGAGCAAGTTATTCTCTTTTTCGAAAATCTACAAAATATATAATCAATTGCCAAAGGGGCTTAGAGAAACGCCTCCATCTAAGATGTCTTTTAAATTTTTATCTACTGAACTAGAAAAAGTCTACAATCCTGCTGATATTTTTTATTTTGATTATGATAATACTTTCTCATAGTTGAATAAAAGACAAGGATAATTGTTATCAGAAACATAATTTCTTGAGATTTTTATTTCCAAGTTTTGTATTATTAAAATTGAAATGTTATGCATTATATCATCATGTTAGTCAACAATACATACAATCAATTGCTAGTCATGGTTCTCATTTTTTTGCATAATGTTACACTCGAATTATACCTTAATTTTTCCTATTTTTGATGATGAATCTTTTACTGTTTACGGCCGAACTTTCTGATATTGATATATTGTATAGTACAACTAGTGTAATTTACTTATCTACTTGAGACTAATTACACATATTTATGTGATGTGATATCTTTTTTTATATTGTACATTTTCCAATATTATTATTTGATGGAACATGTGTGGTTTGAATACAAAATAAAGATATTCTATTATAAAAAAATATGTCAGCGAATTGTTCTTGAGCTGTTACATCACTTTACTCTCTGAAAAAAGAAAAACATTCCTCTCGGCGAGGCTTGATAAGAAATGTAGGGCAGAGTTCGAACCCAGTTGAGCAACTGGTTATTATTCTGCCTATAGCTTTAAAAGATGTACCGTAAATGCTGGGTTGATGTATTTTTTCTGGTTGCTTCAACAATGATATGATGCCAAATAACCACTAGGAATTTCTACACAATTGTTAGCTGTAGTGGCCGGTCATACCGCGTAAGGCAAAATAGATCAATGTGAGGTTTGGAGAGCCGCAGCGTAAGGATTTCAAGGTAGATTTCCACTGAAGTTGCCAGGTTTAAGTTGAAACCTGGGCAAGCTGGATCGCCATTGTTTAACGGCAAATTTTGCTTGATTTAATTGGTGCCGCGAAAATTAAATTTTAATTTCATTTACGCAATATGGCGGCGAATTGTTCTTGAGCTGTTACAGGTGAAACGAACCAACGGAACGCTCTAGACACGGTGCGGTACAAAGTTGCATTAAACCACTAGCTAAGCAGTCAATGTCTGGTGACCCTGCAGATAGTCGTGAGAAGCATTCATATAAATTTAATATTGTAGTGTAGAGGCCATTTCGTCACTAACAAAAGAGAGCCTCGGAGATGCCAGGCTCAGGCAATCCAAATATGTGGTATGATCATCTAATTTAAAACCACCAAATCATTCAGAATTATTATTTTAACTACATTTCGCAAGTCCAACTGCTGATTGCACGGTATTCTCAATATTTTCTAAACCAACCATAATATTAAATTAAGATTTCTTGCAATATATATTATAACAATAGATGTGCTCACATAAATACGCTGATATCCACAGATCATTCCCCAAGACAAGTCAAAATCTTCGACAATATATACAAGAAAAAAATACCAATAGAAATTACAATATTTTTTAAAAACACAATATTCTTTTATGAAACCAGCAATAACATCAAATGTCCAAAAAATTGATTTATTTTTACACGAGTAGTTAATTAATGTTTATTAAATTAATTGATTTCCACAGTAGAAGTCCCAACCCTATTAGTTAATGAGACCCCATAGATGCCAAGTCGGTTTCAGTCTTAATACAACTATTTGAGTTTGGTAACCTAGTATTCTCGTTCACATCTATTTAGTTCATGCCATCTTTATCTTGAACTAAATTTGTAGTGTCCTCGAACTTAAGATTAGCTTCCATGTTGATCGTACTTATGTATATATTTGATAACCTTTTATTAGGCAAGGGACTGTGTACTTCTTACATAGCAATACACCCAAATTAACTAATCTGGCAAGAAATAAGACGCGAAAAACAGAATTATTAAATTGCCTGCTCCAGAACGTCCCCAATATGTACGATTCAAAACAAAAAATGATAGCAGGTGTATATTGTGAAAATCGAGAATTTATAAACCAAAATGTTGAAAAAAACAAATGAACCTTGCTAAAGAAAGTCACGTCAGTCAGGCACAGATTATCGAACACTGAAATTACGCACAAGTCAAAAGTATATATACTGTTAATTATTTAAACAAAGAATGTTCTAGAAAATAAACTAATAATTTCTTTTTAAATAATATTCGTTTCAATCAACCAAGGTGGTTTAAATTTATCAAAAAATGTCACTTCAATTTTGTATTCCTCTACATACAAGAACTTCTCAAGAAAAGGACGGCTAATAATAGGCGTAATCATTGTTCTTCTGCTGACGTTGTACTCTTCCTGAACAAGTTGTGCATAATGGCCCCTCTGTCGTCGATGTTGCGCTCTGTTCAGTTTTCACTGGCACTGCTAATACGTCTTGCATTGACGGAACGTTATGATCGTGTAACTCGGTAAAACATGATTTCGATGTTTCGTCCTTATTGGGAACTCATCAAGTACTGGCCAGAATTTACCGCGGACAGGATACGAACCTGGGCACGTCTGCTTCGGAATCTGGTGCTCTAACCACTGAGCTATCGTATCCCATCGCAGCAAATTCACAATGATGCCAGTGAGTTCTCAATAAGGACAAGAAACCGGTCTACTGGATGAATTGCCTTTTCTACACTATACAATTCTTAGTTTATACTGACATTTGTAAGTAATTAATGGGTCAGGTGTTTATATCAAGACCGCAACCTTGATTATAATAATTGTTATCACCACCCGCGCAAACAATGTTCGTTTAATTGTATAAATGATTTCGATGAGTTCAACAACGCGTCTTGTGAAATTTGCTGCTTTGAATTATGTGTCTGTGTGAGTGGATTGAACACATCAGATTCGTTCATGGAATGATGGTCATTCAACTCATCTTGTAATTCAGTCCTATCGTCAATTCAGATAAACTTGGGAATGCAACGATTCAAAGTAACAAAATCATCAATGCCATTTACCTCTATAACGACATTTTTGTCCGCGATTACTAGTGACTTTTTCCGGAACACCACAACGCGATATCCAATTATGTTGAAACGCAAATAAAACTTCTTACGTTGTCATATCCTTTAAAATCGCTACTTCGAATTGGCGACTAAAACGATCTACCATTATTAGCAAAAAATTTTGACCTTTGACTCCAGGCATCCCGACAATGTCTTTGTGTAAATATCTGAACCGTCCAGTTGCTATGCCAATATTCTGTATCTCGGTTCTGGTATGTCTTCACACCTTACAGGCACAGACTCTTACCCATACCCGTATGTCTTCAGATATGTGCGGCCATACGTATCTATCATTAACTAATCAAATGGTGGTTTTGATGGATGGATGTCTCATATCGTGTAATTATTTGATAATTTTGGCACGTAACTCCAACGTCACATATGTTCGTGGTTGATCTCTGGACGTTTCGCATAACAACCTCTTGCAACTCAGGAGCTTGCGAACATATCCTGGTCTCTTGGACAAAACTAACGTAAATGGATCCAATCCTTGTGCTTTCTCGATTTGATTGACTAAATTCTTTGGAGAATCATCTAGATTCTTCAATGAACTTTGATGTATCAGCTCGACATCTGCTTCATTCGTTCAGGTAAGTGCATCGACTACCACATTCTCTTTACCAGCAATATGGGAGACAGTGAAATCGAACTCTGCTAACCGGGTCATTTGGGAATTCACTCTGCGAGAGTAATTAAGCCTCGCTGTTTTACCAAGTATGCTGATCAACGGATTGTGATCTGTCAATAATTTGAAATTATGGCCGTCTAAATAATGCCCAAAATGTAGCACTGCAGTATACACACCAAGAAGCTCTTTATCAAAAGTATCATACCTTATTCCTCGATCGTTAAGTTTCCATCTATAAAACCCAATCGATCTTACTATATCCGTTTCTCTTTGCTAAATCACTGCCCCTATTGCAACATCTGAGGCATCTGTGGTTAGCTTAAATGGCTTTACCCAATCTACAGATGCTAGTGTGGTTATGTCACAGCATTTCCTTGGCCCAATTCTGATTGTTAAATTAAACACAGACAAGCCACAAATTGCCACAATTCAAATAAAAAATTCCAAAACAAATTACATAAAAACAACAACTTTGTTTAAAAAACAAGCGGTAGCCTCAAATGTCCATAAACAAAATTTTATCAATTTTCCATGGGGAGTTATTGATCTCCACATGCACCCTCATGTTTAAGATGTATGGTCATACTTAAGCTTAGTAATCATTTTTTGTTTTTTTGACAACACTTCCAGAATGAGTTTCTAAGTGTCGTGCTGATGCTCATTATGTACCATTTTCATATACTGTCGGTTCCTTTCTTCCGTTGTCTTGGCTTTAGGCTGCATTTCCTTTTCACGTTTGTTTGACTTTTGCTAATTTTTTGACATCTTCGAATCATATCTCGACTCAGATTCTTGGTAATTCGATTGGTATTTTTCGTCAGACTACTACTCCATCTAGCTAAATGGTGGAACTCGGCGATCTGGTACTCCGCCATTCACTTCTATGAATGTATATTTATCAGTAAACGGATTTGCACAACTTCATCTGTTCTCGTTTATTATGCATATACGTGACGCCAGCTTTTATATCTGAAGGTACATAGAATTTTGTACTTGAATATCTAGTTTCGGTTGGGGCTAAGCGACTCATTTTGTATCGGAGAGTTCCTATACACCAATCTCCTGAACTAGAGACCAAATTGAGAGAACTAGAAGCGTCTATAAGATCTCCAGATATCCTCAATGACTCTCCAAGACAAGCTCTACCATTAATGTTCCTAGCTGTATTCTGTACTTGTTTTGTATTACATGTGAAACTATAGGCATATAATTTATCCAACTAGATCCTTCAATGCATCATAATGCAACCTTCCGTTCCCTATTCAACCACTTGACCAATTATCAAGTGTTGGGACTGTATGCACTTATGTGCCTCAATTCAATCCCACGGCATTCAATGACCTGAGAAAGACTTCAGACAAATTGATTATGCCGATCACTAATTACCCTTACCGACAAACCATACCGAGACAGACAATTATGTAATAACGTAAGTACAGATTACTGAGTCGAAATATCCTTTAGGATTACATCTTTAAATTGACATCAGAATCAATCAAACATTGTGAGAAAAGATTTCTTTTATTTCTATAACATCGATTTTTTCACCTATAAAACATACCGTTTATATGCCATTTGTTTCTACATCGGTCATATTATGTCGCCAAACGTTGCAAGCTTGACATTGGGAACATTATCTTACAAAAGACCTTATTTTTTCGACATCTCTTTCCACACACATACAATATATATATATATATATATATATATATATATATATATATATATATATATATATATATATATCAGTGACCAACCGGATTGTTGTCTTAAAGGAATAGTGAACAAGTTTATGAAGTGGTGAATTACTTTATACCTTTATTCCAACAGTACATACTTTCTAGGTTGATTCCTGGGGACTTAACACATTAACCAATTATCTCCAATCCTTTTCATGTATACACTAATATATTAGCCAACAAATTATTAAATGATCAACAATCTGAGTTTCCACCAAATCGTTCGAAAACGCGATATAGCCAACACATGGCTCTGATTGGATCAGATCTATTTCAGTTACATTTGCTTTTGCTAAGAGTGTCCGGTGCAATAGCGATCTATTGCATATGCTGCACTAACAGTTGAGACATAGGCAAACAGGCTAATTGTATAACCAACTCGATTTGGTGTTCAATACCTGTCTTCAACGCATTCCATAAAGCAATAAATGGTAGAAATAATGACAGGTATTTCATGACTACGGGTCTATGTGGTCGAACTGACCTAACTGCTGAGGTCCCAGTATCAGTATATGTCACTGACAACATGAGTTGTCTAATTTTTCGAGAAATTAGATTAACGCCAGGTTAAAATGAACAAGAAATTCATCGCAATGGTGTTGTTCTTTATGTCAACGACCAGAAAGTTCAACGCAAGAAATGATTTGTGCCCCAGCGTCAATATCAACACTTTGATTCTCTTTACTATTATTGGACTTACGTTGGCGGTATATAGTTGATATTCGAATGTGGGACGATATATTTCCACCACATCGGGTCAAACTATGCTCAACTCAGCACCCATGTCTATTAAGAATTGAAAATAAGTTAGTCCATCAATTATGACGAACTTGTTGCTGTTATAGACATCAACCACATCGAGATCTCCATCAAAACAAGATCTAACAGTCTTACTGAGTATACCATAGAGCATATCTTCCATTGAAGCTCACGAGTCTAATTTCGATGATTTCACGAGACCTCGAATATGCACTTCTTGGGGCCTTTCTTTCGCAACCCCCACTATAGCTCCTAATTGTGTGTGTTCCACTAGCTTACCGGCATTGCTATATGCTACTGGACGAGAGTTACTTCTTAATCGAGGAATACTTAACCTAGTAAAGATGTATCGTTCGCCTTGACATTTCCAAAGCTCCGCATTCCTACCACGGCGATTGGAAATCACACCAGAATTGAGCTGCTTTTAGATGCTTACTGCAACAATATATAAATGGCCAAAACACACTTATGCAAATATTGATTATTTAAAATTAAATCTGTGGATTAAAAACTCAACAAATATTTCATAAATGATAAAATTGCATTTAGTTAACAATTAAAAACTCTTCGAAGAACGAATTTAATAATTTTAAAGATAAACGCTCTTCATTTCTAGCATAATTTTAGTGTGTAAAAATTACTACAATGTTCAAGTTGTAGCAATAGCCAATAACAGAACTAGAATGCACCAAAGGTCCTATATAGGAATGGCATTAATTCAAAAGAAAGTCTTCGCAGAAGCACCCGTATTTAGATGAAGCAGTCAGCACAATGATGGAAGCAGACTTCGAGCTGAAGTGAACATAAAATAATTAATATTTGTAAATTTGTTTTACTAAATCGATGCTCTTTATCCGAGCAAAATACTATATATAATTGATTAAAAATAAAGCATGTGTGGTAAATCTAAAAATGGCTTCTGATGGGTTGGAAACGTTGATTCAAGGACTGACTGCACAAATGAACAATTTGACTGCAGAATTAGGTATAATTAATCTCGTCTGGATGATACATTGATAATACATTCTGACTGAATTCGCGCACACGACCCAACCAATATAGGTGGACACAACAATGGCGACCGCGCCGAAGAGGAATCAGAAAGAAATATGCCGGCGTTTTCAGCCAAATCGACGAGTTTTTTCCGACCGTCATCAGAATTTAAGCCAATGCTTGCACCCCTGGATGTGGAAAGGCCGCAGTTGTGGTTCGAAAAATTTGAAGCATCAGTTCGAGCACAAGAATTTACATTAGAAGCACCTATTGTGCGCGTGGCTGTCCAGGAGTTAGTTGACCGGACAGTAGCAGTCCAATTGGAATTGCCGGTCGACCTCACGTATGAAGAATACAAAAGACGAGTGTTGGATCACTTCCGAGCCAGGCCTCAGGAGGTGTTTTCAGAATTGTACAGTCTCAAACCATTACTGGGTGAGATGCCCATTGATACCATGGCACGCATCAAACGGTGGTTCTCCAAGCTAACTGAGTCTTTACCCGGGTTGCAACCGCATGAGGCCATCATGTTTATGCTGCTGGATCCTACCAGATACGGTGCAATATCCAGCGCCCAGGGAGGCCTGGAAGAAAGAATTCAGGCTCTTCAAAGTTCGGCCATGATGACAAACAAAGTGGCAGCTGCGACTCCACGCATGGGTCCGGTTACAACATCTGGCAGGAGCGACATACCTTACTGGAATTCTTCGCGGCATAATCAGCAAGTCCGCGACAGACGGCAACAGCCAGTGGCGTGGAAGCAAAGTCAATATATAAGGACACCAGCTTCGACGAATACATCGTCTAAGCGTCAGCAAAACCAGTATACTGCTCCTAGAGAACGGCCAGTTCAATGGGGAAATAGGGTCCACAATCTCACAAATAAGGGTAGTCGAGATCAGGACAAAAATATTAATCCTTTGGAGGCTCCGATTGGTAGATCGAGAGAAGACCAGCAGAACAACCTAAAAAGTGTTCCGAATCAGATGGCCTTCGAAGAAAAAGAAGTATGGGAAACGTTGCCACATGTAAGGATTTTTATTAAAGTTAAATTTTTAGAACTCTTCAACGGACAGCCAGTAATAATGCAATTGGATACTGGAGCTGATGTGTCGGTATTACCAATGACTTGGCCATTAAACAACGTAAAACCTACGAGAGCAAATTTGTGTCAGGCATCGGGCGCGTCGATGGTGGCTGCGGGCGAATGGGACACGAAATTATTAATAAATGAAAATATCTACCATATGTCTTTTGTTGTAGCGAATACGCAAACACCCTTATTGGGACTTGATTTCATTAGAAAATGGGTTAAGACGATAGACTGTCAAAATAAGCGTATATGCATATCGAGTCCTGAAAGCATAAATTCAATAAAGTCTATATGTACCCCTAAGGTGCAGGAGGAGACCAGTTGTCTGCCCGGGTGATGGTGATCTTCAAATCCAATATAACATTATATTCTAACTTCCTGATTGCAGCAAATGGCCAGGGCTGACGGTCGACCACATTAAACTATGTCTAGAACTAAATGAACGTTACAAGCCACCAAAAGTATATGGTACTCCAACAAAGAAATTGGCAGCAACGACTCGAGCAACCCAAGAAATGATAGAAGCCGGCGTTCTTGAACCGTCAACATCTGTTTTTCGTGCTCCGATGGTTTATGTTACGAAAAAGGATGGTTCGCTCCGACCGGCGGCTGATTTTAGGCAATTGAACTCAGTAACTAAACCGGACCCGTATACCATGCCGCCTCTGCGTGATCTGTTCTTACAGCTAGCGGGAGGCAAATGGTTCGCCGTGCTTGATCTTAAACAGGGATTTTGGCAAATAGGCGTGCGGTCCGAAGACCGATGGAAGTTAGCGGTACAAGTACCCCAAGGTCATTTCCAATTCACCCGGGTACCATTTGGCCTTAAAAACGCACCAAAAGTGTTCCAAAGAATGATGGACTCGTTCGTGTCTGACTTAACTTGTACAACAGCTTACGTAGACGATGTTATTATATGGGCCACTACTGAACACGAATTACGTGTGAGGCTGCAGAAGATGTTGGCCAAAGCTGTAGAATGGCGATTACATTTTAATCCAGAAAAGGTTCAGATAGGTCAAGAAGTGCGGTTCTTGGGGCACTTAGTCTCAGCGGACGGATGCATGCCATTAGAATCGAATGTACAACCTATCAGGGATTATCCGCTGGCTTCTACTAGAAAACAATCGCGCCGGTTTATTAGTTTTGTGAATTTCTATAGACTATCTTGCGGGGATGGCGGTTACTCAACAACCCTTATCTAATCTAACTAGGGCCAAGATACCATTTCGTTGGACGGAGGAGGTTCAACAAGCGTTTGTGCTATGCAAGCAGAAATTAATATAGGCAACTATTTTTACTTTCCCGGTAGGTAATATGTCAATTGTTACAGACGCGTCAGATATTGGGATAGGAGCAGTGTTACAATCTGACGGATGTCCTGCGCAATATATAAGTCGCACACTCACTAAGGCGGAACAGAACTATACCGTCACAGAAAAGGAATTACTTGCCATACAATGGGCGCTACGGAAGTTTAGATATTTTGTTATCGGGGGACACGCGGACGTCTTTACCGACCACAAAGTGCTAGTGCATTGGAGATCACTATGTATTGAGAAGAAACGAGTACATCGAGCCATTGAAGAACTAGAAGAGTACGATATATAAATTCATCATAGAGCAGGAATCGAGAATGCGGCGGCCGATGCGCTCAGCAGAATTTCCGCTGTGCGGGTTTCGCCGCTTATAAAAGTCTCTGAAGAACAGGGAAGAGATGCTACATGTCAGGAAATAGTCAATCAATTAAAAAACGGCACAGTGGTGTCTGCACCATATAAAACGTTGAGTCTACAGAACGGCCTGTTGGTGCGGAAAGAAGGACAAACAGTGCAATGGTTTGTGCCAGAATCTATAAGAACAGAATTAATGGCCTTTTGGCATGAAACGTTGGGACATCCCGGCGCTGGGCGGCTCATTGAGACATTGCAGTCACGATTGTATTGGCCTGGCATGTCCAAAGAAATTCGTAGCTATTGTCAACAGTGCACTACATGCCAACGTTGTAAACCACAAAAACGAGAAAAAGTCACTCCGATTGCTTTCAATGCCACTGCACGGAACGAGTTTCTGCATATCGACCTGGTAGGTCCACTGCCGGTAGCTCGCGGCGGCGTGTCCTATGTGTTTTCCATGGTCGATAAGTTTACCCGATGGGTCGAGTTTGTACCACTGAAGAAGATCACAACAGAAAAGATTATAACGTGCTTAGAAGAGCGATGGCTCAGTCGATTCGGTGCACCACAAGTTATTGTTACCGATCAAGGCGCACAGTTTGAGTCAAAAGAATTTAATCAGTGGTGCAAAGACCTTGACATAAAGCATTCCCGCACAGCCACTTATCACCCGCAAACCAATGCGACGGCTGAGCGCGCACATAGGACGATGAAAGAGGTACTGCGATGTTGGTGCCACGAGAGCCCGGGAACGTGGAGAGACAAATTACATTTGGTCGAGCGGGCCATGCGCTCCAACGACCATGGTCTATGGAGGACACATAAGACTGCCAGGTGAACCTGTAATCCAAGGATCCCATGAGCGCTGCACCATAGCGGATATTCAGAAACGACTAAAACAGTTAACTGAATATGTAGGCGCCACACAGCGACAAGGCTATGCAAGGCAACCGACACGCACTCGCCTAAAGGTCGGCGACTATGTTATGGTAGCGTAGGTCGAGCCCATTGCACTGCAGGCTGTCAATGATGGGCCGTATCGTGTGCAGACGGTCGACTCAGAGCACAATACTCTTTTTGTTAGCCTGCCCGATGGACCACGAGCTGTTGCACTGGATCGTTTAAGCAGAGTGCGAAAGCCGATTCCTGAGGGGGGGAAGATGTGGCAATAGACACCTTTAAGACAAATTGTGAACAAAGGGTCTTATCTAGGGCAGACATTATTTCAACAGAAATTCCTCGCAGAAGCGCCCGTATAAGAATGAAGCAGTCAGCCCAATGATAAAAGCAGACTTCGAGCTGAAGTGAACATAAATTAATTAATATGTGTAAATTTGTTTTATTAAATCGATGCTCGTTGTGCGAGCAAAATTCTATATATAATTGAGTAAAAATAAAGCATTTGTGGTACATTTAAAATGTCTTCTGACGGGTTGGAAACGTTGATTCAGGCATTGACTTCTCAAATGAATAATTTAACTGCAGAATTCGGCATAATTAAGGCTCGTCTGGACCTTCAACTGGAAATGCGGTTCTATCACATCTTTGTTTACTGGCGACGTTTCGGTGCCTACTTTCCAGCACCATCCTCAGGCAACACAACAATGATCACAATAGCAGATTTAAGCAAATGTGGTAACCTCGTTCCAAAACCATTCTATTTATATATATTTGACTCAACACTAGTTTTAATCATAGAATTTGTCTCAGTAACTAAACTCAATATATAACTATTTATAATTAGCAGACCAATCATTACCTCACCTATACATCATCTCATCTCGTATGCAGAATATTGTAGGGGAGAGAGACAGTATCGAACCCTTTGTTATTTGTTATAACTGTATTGCTACTATGTCACGGTAATCAAAATTCAAAAATGATAAAACTAAAACCTTGACTATCATATACTGTATTTTATTTAAAGCCGGGAACTCTAATGTATACAATGGTGTATGAGGTATTGCGCACATAGCAACAAATTAGTTCAAATATGGAGCAGCAAGTTACGTAGATGGATGGAGAGTGAATGTCATAGCGACGCTTAGGTGAAAGATTAAAGAGAGAAAGATAGAGATAGTATGGACAACTAACGTTTATCAAAAAACTCATCGTAAGCACAATGCGAAGTTAATCAACTATTAGAAATAATTGCATAAGAATATTTGCTCATATGACTAAAATAATTCATTATATCTATATACATATATATCTAAATATAATATATATATATATATATATATATATAGGTGAGGTAATGATTGGTCTGCTAATTATAAATAGTTATATATTGAGTTTAGTTATTGAGACAAATTCTATGATTAAAATAGTGTTGAGTCAAATATATATAAATAGAATGGTTTTGGAACGAGGTTTCCACATCTGCTTAAATCTGCTATTGTGATCAGTGTTGTGTTGCCTGAGGATGGTGCTGGAAAGTAGGCACCGCAACGTCGCCAGTAAACAAAGATGTGATAGAACCGCATTTCCAGTTGAAGTAAGAACAAGTCAACCCGATCAAATATAATCCAAATTGACCGTGCTCTAGACGGCAATAAAATCAAATTTTAACACAAATGAATGTCTTAAACACCAGTCACAGTCAAACTAAATTGTCCATGCACTAGACGGTAGCAAAATAACCACTGTTTATAAATTTGCATGTCTTACTCACAAGCAATTATTCTTTCACAAATGTCTGAATTGAAATGAATATATGCAACCGATTGAAAATACATGATGATATGAACATAGTCACTGTTAAAAGTTGTCACAGAAAATAAATGGATTAAATTCGTGTAAAGACTTCAATGACAAAATTCACCTATAATTAGTTCACTGTTTGATATGTTTTTAACTTATGTCATTATAATAATCCATTGTTCTCTGATATTCGGATAGGCATAGTTAAATGCGAACAGAAAATCCCTTGCATTAACTGCGAATAATCCAACTGAGCGAAATAAATCCACTGTGACACAATAATTCACCGCATGTTCCATGCGTCTTGCGCGCGTGTGAGTACATTTAATAAACAACCCTTTTTATTCCAAATAAAATTGCAGTTCAAGAAATCTCAATTAAAACTGCTTGAAACTAACAGAGATTGTTTCTAAAATCCCAGTTAAGAGAAATATTGGTGTAAGAACAGAGTTAGATTATTTGACCTTAAAGAGCACTGTATTTGTCAAAATCGAACATCGTTGGGTTGTAACGCGGAGCCGCGTGTTACATACACCCCCCCGACAATGAAAATTAGTACACAGTGAAGGGGGCTAACCTTACAGGAGGTGTTATTGCTCTGCCATACCGTGTAACAACTGGTTTTGGCTCTGTCAACACTGATTCTAGTTCCTCCATATCTTGCAGGGGCGTGACGTCGTCAGTTGGCTCGGTTGTTGATGAGATGTCGGGCGTCAGTCCGTTGTCAGCAAGACTGTCTGGGGGTGGAGTTATCGTTTCTTCACCGCCTGATAGGTCAACATCGCGGAACAGCGGGTCATTTGGATCAACGTCGGCCGGGGATAGTCTGTGTTTGGAGACCGCTTCAGCTTTGCCATTAATCTCCAAATGATGTAATTCTGACGTCGATCTAACACACGATAAGGACCGCGCTTCGGTTTGGCTAGAATCCTGTTATCCATATCGTTGTTGACGAAGAACCATTTGCAGCTATCAAAATCTTTGCGTTTATAAAGTGGACCATGTTACTGACGTGTTGGACAGATCGGCCGATTCTGAGCGTTATATTTTAGATAACTGCGAAGTGGAAACAGAAATGCCGGATCGTTCATCGTTATTGCAGTTTCAGAGCGTGATCAGACTAGTTCGCCAGGCAGCCGTAGACATTCGCCAAATACCATTTCAGCGGAGCTACATTTGATTGGCTCACGAGGTCTTGTACGCATTGATAGGAGTACTTTCGGTAAAGCCGCAAGCCAATTTTCTTCTGGGCTAGCCTTGAGCGCCGCTTTCAGTTCTCTGTGTGGCTTTTCGAGGAAACCATTTGCTCTCGGATTGCGAGCCGCGGTCACGGAGTGTTTGACTCCATAGTATTGCAGTAGGGCTGCGAACTCTTCGCCGAGGAACTGTGCGCCACGATCGATTGTCACTTCAGCTGGAGCACCAAACCGAGCGAACCAATTGAGCTCTAAAGCATAACTGACCGTTTCTTGCTTCATGTCTGGCAGTGGTATGGCCTCATACCATCCAGTGGTGCGATCCCGTATTGACAGTAGATATCGCATATTGTTCACAGCAGGTAAGGTTATCAGATCAACGTGTATTTGCGTAAACCAGACTTTGGGCACTTGAATGAATTCTGGCGCCGTTTTGGTTTGTCTCGTCACTTTGAATTTCTGACATTCTAGACATTGTTTTGACCACTTCTTGACATCTCGCCGCATGACAGGCCAAAAGTACGTTCTGAATAGAATTTCCACTGATGCATCGCCAGATGGGTGGCTCATTGAATGGTAGATTTCGAAGATCTTGTGACGGAGTTTTTCAGGTATAAACGGCCGAGGGCCCACGCCAGTTATTTCACACTGCAGCAGAATTCCATCATAATCAAATTTTTTCAGGCGATTGACATCAAATGTCCGAAGTGATGGATCATCTTGCTGAGCTGCTTGCAATTCCTGAGTGCTTATATGTGAAGGACACAATATTGAGACACAAAGATCTGCAGGACGGCTTAGGGAGTCTGCGACCACATTTTCTGATCCTTTGACATGAGTGACATCATATTCATACTCGTGTATTCGTGTAAGTTGTGAGTTGACACGTCGTGAATATAAATACTCTCTCTTTCCTCTCAGCATCGGAAGTAGAGGAAGATGGTCTGTGTAGATCTTGAACTTTCGGCCATCCAGATGTAATATATCATATCGCGTCTCGCGTGGTTGTAGTTCTTGCGAATAGAAAGCGATAAGTTGGTGTATGCCATTGATGGATTGTTGAAGTACTGAGCTTATGGCAACATCGGATGCGTCAGTTATTAATTCAAAAGGTTGAGATCAATCCGGGGAATGTAGCATGGTCGCTTTGCATAGGGCCCTTTTGGCATCCTCGTCCACGTTGAGCTAAATCAGTTGTGATTTCTTGACAAAACGGCTTTCTGGCACGAGATATTTGTGAAGAGGTGCCAGAATCTTGGCAAGGCAGGGTACAAATCGAGAATAGTAGTTCATCTTGCCCAAGAATCGTCGTAATGCCCGAACGGTGGTTGGAGGCTGTAGATCTTGAATAGCACGAACCTTAGTAGGTACAGGTGTCATGCCTTCTTCGGAAATTTGATGACCAAGGAATTCAATTGATTTCTGTGCAAAGACGCATTTATTGCCATGAAGTCGGAGGCCATAGTCTTCTAGACGTGTGAGCAGGATCTCAATATGTTGTATATGATCGGTCATTGAGTTAGAGAATACCAGGATGTCGTCTAGATATGGAATTACAAATGGTAGACCATCTAGTATTTCGTCCATAACGCGTTGGAATGTTTGCGAGGCATTCTTGAGACCGAACGGCATATAGTGATATTCGTGAGTGCCACCTCCGGTGAATCTGAGTGCAGTATATGATACTGAGTCTTTGTCCATCGGTACTTGATAGTATGCTTTTAGCAAGTCAAGTTTTGAATACACAGCATGACCGATAGCAGATCTGAGTAGTTCGGCTGGATTTGGCAGGATGTACGAATCAGACTGTGTGCAAGAATTGAGAATACGATAATCCTCGCACACCCTGAATGTTGCTGGTTCACTCTTTGGTACTACTACCACAGGCGACGCAAAAGGTGAGCTGGATCGTGTACAGATGCCTTGTTGACGTAGCATGGCGAATTCTTGCTCGGCGACCTTATGTTTGTGTGGTGCCAATGGACGTGCTCGTGGAGGATGAGGAAGTGGTTTCGACAAGATGATTCGATGGGATGTGATGGCACGCTTCCTCTCGAGATCGGACATGAAGGAGGTAGGTTTGAACATGTCTTCATGACGTTTCAGAACATCGTCCAGTTGCGGCACATGAGGAACTGGAGGAATAAGTTGTATAGATGAGACTGCTTCGGCGCAAGTCGTATTTTTTAGCACTGATGTAAGCAATTGATTGTCTGCAGTGCGTATCTCTCGTGCTCTTGGACGAATGGTCAGGTCGAAATATTCGTGAAAGACACGTCCAATGATGTTTCTTGTGGTGTTGGCAATGATGAACGGATAATTGAAACATCTTTTTGAGTTGGAGAAAGAGATTGTGTGTACTCGTACCCCAAACGTCGCTATGTTGGAGACATTGGCGCAGGTCAGACTGCTGGTGTCGACTGGGTGGGCGGGTTCGAAATAATTTTGGCGTAGTAAGCTTACATATGATCCAGTGTCTATGAGAAATAATTCGCCAGAGGTTGCGTCACGGATGAGAAAAGATGTTGATAGTGGCAACTGACGATGAGACTGGTTGCTGGCATTTGGTCGTTTGAAGCATGATTTGACTGGAGCCGTCGCTGTAAATACAATAGTTTGATTGCGCTCTACTGCGAAAGCAACGTGCTTCGAGCCATCAGACGTAGAGCGGCCAACAATCTTGGGGTGCTCAGCCTCTACTGCCGCCGAGGAGGCTGACCCCACCCGTCTTCCGAACCTTCCATGGGCGGATCCTCCTGAGTTGTTGAGGGTGACCGCGCCCACTTGAACGTCGCGTCTGTGCGCGGGAATGTGCAGCCGTTTTTGAGGCAATAACGTGTGGAGTGGCCATAGATGCGGTGATTCGGACACCACTCCGCTGGTAACTGTGGCACTGTGGCCCGGTCTCTCGACGTCGACCTCCTGGCGCTATTCCGAGTCGGTAGTCGACGCTGGTCACGCCTGCTCTGGTCGCGTCTATTATGGACGGCATCGACTGAGGTCAAATTTGGCCTTACGGTAAGGTTCTCGAGCAGGCTGATGAGGCGTTCATTCGTGATATTTGTTCCGGCTGATGATGCGGTGGATTGTGATTCGAACAGTCTTGAGGTGATGTGGCCTTTCTCTTGGGCAGGTGAGCTGTAGTGGTGTTTCTTCCACCACTTGTCTAGACGTGCCGGCAGAACGTCGTCTTATACTTTGAGGGATTCGCTCAGGAATGTGGCCACTTCTTGTAGTGCCAGCGGGAGATTCTGTATGAAAAATCGCATTACGATTTCCTTGGGCAGGTTGAATTCCAAGGCTTTCTGCTCCATCTCCCTAAATAGCTCAGAAGGCGTGCCGCTACCTAGGGACATCTGGCTCATTAATTCTGTAAGCCTGTTTTCTCGATCTGGTGTCAAACGCTGCTTGACGGCGCGTTGCAGGCTCTGCCATGGCTGCGCACATGTGCCCTCAGTGTATTGATGCAGTATATCTTTGAGTCCGCGTCTGAAAGACATTGGGATCGTCTCCCAAGCCCTCAAAAATATATAGCCCCCGTCTGTTATATTGGACACCTTGGCCAATAAAGTAATATCTTCGACCCACTCGTAAAGGTAGTCTGGATCGAATTGGCATATTTTATACTGTGTCCAGGTGTTGGTGCTGCCTGTTGCTAGGCTCACCACCGGGCTTCCTGCATTTCCTGAACTGGACGCCCTCTTATGTGTGTGAGTGTTGTCGAGAATAGATGGCAGTGTTACATCGTCCTCACCCGTCATCGTGCGGCTGTTTTCGAGCATTGTAATCTCGAGAGGGTGATTTTCTGTAATATGTGTCTTAGAATTTACATTCCTTCGTGGTACTCATCCAAAGTGCTTGAATTTCTCAAAATCTAGATGTTTATTAATTCTTTGCTGGCTGTGAGTTCAACGAACCGGGGCACCATTTATTTAGGGAACTTTTGCGAGATTTATGATTCCCTACATTAATTTGGTAGCGGCTATGGAGATCCGTGCACATGATTAATCCCCGGCATCTTCCCGATGAGTGATGAGACCAATGCGAATGATCACATATGTATTGTAAAAAACACCGCGTATGGAATCATAAGTAATCCAAATTGACCGTGCTCTAGACGGCAATAAAATTAAATTTTAACACAAATGAATGTCTTAAACACCAGTCACAGTCAAACTAAATTTTCTATGCAATAGACGGTAGCAAAATGAACGCTGTTTATAAATTTGCATGTCTTAGTCACAAGCAATTATTCTTTCACAAATGTCTGAATTGAAATGAATATATGCAACCGATTGAAAATACATGATGATATGAATATAGTCACGTTTAAAAGTTATCACTGAAAATAAAGGGATAAAATTCGTGTAAAGACAAACCAATCTACATAACTAGAAGCCCAATCAAGACTACTTGGAGTTTCAATTAGAAGATCTCCAGGCAACCTTAATGGTTCTCCATAAACTAATTCTGCAATGGAAGTTCCTAATTGTGCCCTATATCTGTTGCGCATGGCGAGTAGTACTATAGGAAGATCGTGTATCCAGCTTGTTCCACTAGTACACCTTAATGCAGCTTTCAGTTCACGATGTAGCCTTTCTACCATCCCATTTGCTCGTGGGTTATACGCGCTAGTATGAATTATAGTGATTCCCATGACGTTGAGAGATCTTACGAAAAGCTCTGACATAAATTGACTACCACGATCACTAGTGACCTTTTCCGGAACACCATAACGCGATATCCAATTATGTAGAAACGCGAACAAAACTTCTTGCGCTGTCATGTCTTTTAAAATCGCCACTTCAAATTGACGACTAAATCTATCTACCATAGTCAGCAAGTATTTATTTCCATTTACTTCCGGCATTTCAACGATGTCTATGTGTACGTGTCTGAACCGTCCATTTGGTATTCCAATGTTCTTTATCTCGGTTCTGGTATGTCTCCACACCTTACACGTTTGACACTTGGCACAGGCTCTTACCCATACCCGTATATCTTTAGACATGTGCGGCCATACGTATCTGTCGTTGATTAATCGAATGGTGGCTTTAATGGATGGATGACCCATGTTATGTAATACTTGGATAATCTTGGCCCGTAACTCCAATGGCACATATGGTCGTGGTTGACTTCTAGATGTTTCGCATAACAACCACTTGCCACTTATGAGCTTACGCACATATCCTGGTCTTTTGGACAATACCAATGTAAAGGGATCCAGTCCTTGCGCTTCCTCGATTTGACTAACGAAATCATACATTGATTCATCTAAACTTTTCAAAGGACCTTGAAATATCGTATCGACATCAGCTTCATTCGGTCGGCTTAGTGCATCTGCTACCACATTCTCTTTACCAGCAATATGAGACACAGTGAAATCGAACTCTGCTAACCGTGTTATTTGGGAATTTACTCTACGAGAGTAATTAAGCCTAGCTGTTTTACCAAGTATGCTGATCAATGGCTTATGATCGGTCAATAACTTAAACTTGTGACCATCTAAGTAATGCTCGAAGTGTAACACTGCGGCATACACGGCTAGAAGCTCTTTGCCAAACGTATCATAACGTTTTTCTCGATCAGTAAGCTTACGGCTATAAAACCCAATCGGTTTTACTACGTCCCGATCTCTTTGCTGTAGCACTGCCCCTAATGCAACATCTGAGGCATCAGTGATTAGTTCGAAAGGTTTTTCCCAATCTACAGGTGCTAATGTGGTTACGTCACTTAACATATCCTTGGCCTTTTGGAAATTTTCTCGGTCTTCTTGACTCAAGATGATAGGCCAAGACTTCTTGATCGTGCTCTTTTCAAGAGTGAGATGGCTTGTTAACGATCCAAGAATTCCGGCTAGACCTGGAATGAATCGACGATAATAGCTGATCATGCCCAAGAACCTTCGCAACTGGCGTACGGTTCTGGGTTCAGTTACGTCCTTAATGGCTTGGACCTTATCTTCCAAAGGCTTAATTCCGTCTTTGGAAAGTATATGACCAAGGTATTTAACTGAAGAGCAACCAATATTACTCTTATTAGGTTTGACCACTAATCCATATTGTTCCAGCCTGGTCAAAACCGTTTCCAAATGCGTGCGATGTTCGTCTCGTGAGCGACTAAAAATTATTATGTCATCTATATATACTCTCGCAAATGGACAATTCTGAAGGATTTCTTCAGCCAAACGCTGGAATGTCTGACTGGCGTTTTTCAAACCAAAAGGCATTCGAAGAAATTCATGCGATCCCCCTCCTGGAAATCTGACTGCGGTGAGTGGTATCGAACTTTCTTCCATTGGTACCTGATAGTACGCTTTCTGGAGATCTAAAGTTGAATAAACCTCATATCCCATTATATCTCGGAGCAAAGTACTCTGGTTAGGGAGAGGATAAGAATCACCCTTTGTCACTGAGTTTAATAGACGATAATTCCCACAAACCCTCCATTGACCCGGTTCAGGTTTGGGAACTACCACTATTGGGGAAGCAAAATTGGAATTTGACCTTCTACAAATCCCCTCTTCGCGCAATTGATGAAATTCTGACACAGCTACTTGTTGCTTGTGTTGTGCCAATGGTTGAGCCTTTGGTGAACAAGGTAACGGAGCTACCAATTCTATCTGGTGTTCTACTCCTATTTTCAAACCTATCTTTTTGGCACTAAAAGGTTGAAACACTGCTAGGTGCTTCTCGATAATATCGGCAAAGTCATGTGCGACTGATGGACGAGGTAAGAGGACTGTTCTAACTGCCGACACGTTAGACTCATTATTTATTGATGTCCCTACGCCTTCTGTGATAGTCCTAGCCTTGGGGTCTAATGCCAGCTTGAAATGTGTCAAGAAATCCATGCCAATGATATGGTCCTTGACATCGGCTACTAGAAAATTCCATAGGAAAGAAGATTTCTGGCCTAATGTTACCGACATTTCTTTCATCCCTTTTACTTCAATCGGACTACCGTTAGCGGCCCATAGTTGATAATCAAATGTGGGGCAATCTGCTTCCACCACGTCTGACCTAACTATGCTTACCTCCGCACCCGTGTCTATGAGAAATTCTAATCCAGATAATTCATCCTTAATAATGAACTTGTTGCTGGACACTCCGGCAATGTTTTCAAGATCCCCGCTTAGTGAGAATCGGACTCTCTTGCCTTTTATCTCGGTGCTATTTGTACTAGTCGCCTCTTTTGCTTTGAGTATGCCTTTTAAAGGCATATCTGGGAGCCTTTGCAATGGAACCCCCCCTACGGCTCCTACTAGCGGGGGTTTTTCCCTTTTCCCGGTGACGGATTTCTCTCAACCGGTTTTGTGCTTCCTTTCCATTTGGGTCCACCTAATCGCGGGTAATTATAATTTTCATCTTGGCACTTCGCACTGCGTCCATATTCGCCCTGTGCCTTACCCCATCCGCGTGGCCCTTCGAAGCGTTGACGCGAGTGACTCCTTCGGCGTCTAATATACTGGACCTGACTCTGAAGTTGTGCGACATCACTACGCAAGCTAGCAACTTCCCTACATAAGAAACGCAAACTTTCTTGTGTGGTCAGGTGGTTTTCGGTATCTGCCCTGACTGGCTGCATCGTTACAGAATCTGCCATTACAGCATGTACTTGTGGTTCTTGCTGTTTATACACGCCGTCTAACCCTCTGAGTTTTGTCGGCCAATCTATGTTCATTGTGTCAAACACTTCCATTGTTGTTCTGAGCCTAACTGGTAACTCAGCTGTAAAAATGGAGTTGACTACATCACTAGATATATTCAACCTGGAAGCTTTCGTGCAAAGGCGTTCATAAAATTCGGACGGTAACTGACGCCCCATTTTTTCTAAGCGTAATAGTTCGCACATTTGCGCTGTTCTTCCAGGCTGATATCTCTGTTGAATTTCTGCCATTAATAACTCAAATGCGTTGTACGGCTTTTCTTTCACAGTTCTGTCTCTGAAATTTTCCAAAGCATTTCGGAAATTCTCAGGCAATGCCATCCATGCTGCAACAAATTTCTCCATAGGGTTCACAATACAATAAGCCTCAAATATCATTTGGGCATCTCCTACCCAACTTGCATGTTTCTCTGACTTATACTGTGGTAGACTTAATATTCTTGGACTGGCGCGGTCGCCAAATTTTGTTGAGGCCCCTAACCTATTGGTGTCTGTAAGCCCCATAGATGCCAGTTCGCTAGATGTCCTAATATTCACAGTAGAGTCTGATATGCCTACATTGTTACCTGTGTCAATTAGATTTAAATCCGTTAGGTCCTGCACTAAATGAAATACATCTTCTAATTTAATATCGGTATTCATGATCAAGAATTATGATACTCAAATTGACACTTACTTATGGCGTTAGGAAGGTGAGAGTTGGAAAGCTATATCTTCAGCAATAATCTGCTTTGATGTGTACGTGACCCACAATAATAAATAAAATTACCTGTTCCAAGGCTCCTCCTCAGTGTTATATTATATCAGAACACAAGACAAGTGTTGGAAGATTATATTGTAGAAAGCTTTTTAATGTTTATAATGGAAAGAAATGTTAAAATGCAGCAAACGAAAATCTTCAACCAGCCCGGAAGCGAGATACTCAAAAACTGAAAATAGCGCACAATTTTAAAAATCAAGTCTTTAAACAAAGAATGTTCTGGAAAATAAAAAGAAAAATTCTTTTTAAATAAAGTTGTTACAATCAGCTATGGTGGTTTAAATTTATCATTCAAGGTCATTTTATATAAGGCG
>JAQBSW010000791.1:117500-168656 GCA_029291075.1 Eudiplozoon nipponicum | reverse complement strand
GGATGTATATATACGCATAGGATCAAAAGGAAAAAAATCAAATGTAGTACTAATTAATAGTTTTATGTGCATGCAACTAAAGAATACAGGTGAAAGTATTCCAATGATTCCCCTGAAATTGCGAAAAGAATCAGAAGCGCTTATAATGCAGAAACTGGAATATGATCTAAAAAACGTATTACAGAACACTACAAGGATGATAGAGTAATGCATCCTAATTGGCTAGAACTTGGAAATTTTTTACCTATTCTCATGTAACCCGAGAGTAAGTCTACAATTCTAGCCTGTTTACAAACAATTATGTAAGGTGTTATAAAGTTAATCGGGACCTGAACAGATTTTTAATTTCGATTTAATTGTATGAAAAAACACAACAAATACCTCATAAAGTTACAACATTACCTGTGTTTAACAAAACACTTTAGTTCTTTAAATCATACATAAAAGCAAAGATCCCAAGTGAATCTACCGTCCAAAAGTCCCACATCGGTTAATCAAATATATAGTGGGCACAAGGTTTCCACTAATTAGTCGCCAGTTAGCACAAAGTGAATTTTCACATAACATTGCCCTGCCCATTCATGCTTATTTGGTTTATTCTTCTGGTCATATTTGAACTAATTTGGTCTTAGTTGCGCAACACCCAATACGCAATTGCATATATAATAGATCGACGAAAGAAACAGTATCTAAGTGAATCTTTGCTTAATGGAATAGAGTACTTATGACTATATAAACAGCTTTTCACGTATTTTTTAAATAAAGGCAAGCAGTTTTTGTCGAAATGCGAATGTTCATCGACAAATAACCAATCTATGCGGCTGGATGTTAACTTTTTCGATGAGGAATTAATGATCTTGTTTAGATTTCTGTTGCCATAGCAAACAATATTCAGTCAATTGCTTATGAAGAATTGTAAATAGAATTGTTCAAATATGAGATAATTCTTTTTATCTTCCGTGTTCTTCTTATATGACTGTCGAATTTCTGTTTTTAAATTAAAGTAAAAAATGGAATGTCGTATATATTGCGCATGAAATTATGTGTTAATCACCTTTCTATCTTTGGATAAATGGTAATTAATTTTTATTTAGTCCATTCATATGACATTTGTGGTTGGTAAAGCCTTCATTTGGCTAATGATTTAGAAATGTACTTTTCCATAAATCTTTAGAATTTGCAATCAACATTTAGCAATATTTCTATTTATTGCAAATAATACAAAATGCCACTATCGTTCATTGATGAGATAATGGTAAAAAATATTTACTGAATTTTGTTACATGTAATAGTAATTATTCCATTGCTTATGGGATATTGAAACACATTTTATGGTAAAAGGCATTCACAGCAAAACTGAGAAGAATTTCATTTTGGCGAATTGGTTTAAAAAGACATATTTAACAAAAATATATTACTTAAGTTAAATTTACCATGCGCTCTAATTTTATTTTGATAGTATGTGCTAGACTGGTTCTGTGCTTCAATTACATTCCTTTGAAGCAGACGTTGGTGAAGTTTTCCGTTAATGGCATTTTGACTTCTGAATGCTTGAGTGTGTGTATTTGTGCGAATGAGGACGATTTTTAATGAAAAATTAAGTACTATCTGCCATAGCATAACTTTTTAATCTTTATTTATAAATAATTAACTCTGCTGTAAGCAGACACTGGCCCACACACATCCAATTAATCATTTAATTAACCCCTATCTACTTGCGAAAATCAAGAAATTATAGAAACGAGAAAATAGTATTATGCTTAATTACCAATTATAATAGCTATTAGTTGATATAATAGCGTATACCTTGACAAATATACATAATAATGCTTTTTGTCGCCTTGAAAACTTACACCACACTAATTTTTATGAAGTTTACGTTTGGCTCATTACATGTAAAACAACATTTTTGCTAAATCCAGATTAGTTTAGATATAAAAGTTTACTCATTTAGAGAGAGAAAGAGCTTTTCGGCAAACAAAGTATTCTTACATTCTCCTAAATCGGATCTCGTCGGACAAATATTAGTTACTTGGTCTGTTTAAAATGCCCACAACAGCATTGTTAGAGGCACCTAAATTACAAATGACGTTATTACTTGTCGAACACTATCTCTTTTCAAAGGACGGCTTGAGGCATGTGTTGCTACCCACCAACTAGTTCGAGGCCTAGGTTTTATCAACCAATACCTTGAGATTGTCAAAATAGCTCATTTGGTCAAAAAGGAATGTAAACTGTCAAATCCCAATCATTTTTGGCGGGACAATTGGGATCCAGTTAAATCAGTTTTTGCTGTTAATTGTGAACAAATGCCATTAGCGCGCGAAATGCCGTGTTGCAGCTGAAGACTTACAAACCCTAAATAGATTCAATTTTACGGCAAATGGGAGACTACTTTAAAATATTGTTTACATTTTTGCCACACAATGCTTTTATTTTATTGCATGTTTCCCTATTTCGAGCTAGAATTTTACCTTATTTTTTCAATTTACTAGTGAATACAAAATGCTGTCAGAAATTGCGTTTTCATGTTTACCCACCAGTTGTTTTTGCATGGTAAATAAAGTGATCAGAAAGGAATTAATCAGATTAAAAGTCATCAAATTGAGTTGAAAAAATGACATTCCGTACAAATAAGACGATTTCATGCGAACTAAAGTATTAGTGACATTTGCATTTTTGCCAAGTCAAGAAAAACGACGCATTAAAATGTAATTTATGTAAAGGTCGCCAATTTCATTGCCAGATATAGAGAATGCGATGATGTTTTTCGAGTGAAGCACTGTATTATTTTAGGTTAAGCTAAATTTACATAAAGATGAGGTGAAACTACCATTTCATAGCGCATGATGTGTTATTTGTGGAATTTAAAATGTTATTTACATAAATTTTCATTCAAATTCGCATTCGTTGAGAGACTCTCATGCTCAACTCCATTCTCGAATAGAAAATAACTTGAAATGGTATCATTCTGTCACAATCGATTTAGTTTAAGTTTTTGTATGACAAATATTTGAATAAGATGGTAGATGCCTTTTAGCAAATTTCCGGATGCCGGTGAAATATTTGTTGATATGATTCACTGAGATTTTACGTTGCATGTGCATTGATGCGTGCTGATGGATGATACACGCTAAAAGCCCGAGAATGTTTGTTGAAATGATTTAAACGGCCTCTAACGGATCCGAGTTTTTTAATCTGTTTCAGAGACCAGTGCCATTGTAAAAAACAGGTATAATCGAACATAAATAACTTATTTAATGATTTTTGGCCTTTATCGATGAGTTATCACTATTCCCTTTATTTTGAAACTCTCCATCAGCTGCTTGTCTAAAAATGACGTTGGTACAAGATATTCGACTCATTTTTATCCACATTTTCGGGACTTCATTTCCAGTCCCATCTTCAGAGTTGATACCATACTCACAGGAAAAACCAACTTGTGGAAAATGTGGTATCCTCATTCAAGACAGAGTTATTTATATTTATTTTAATTCCTAAAGTATTCCTGATTGTCTGCCCTAATATCCGGTCTTCATACTCAAATGTTTACACAAACTTATCCTGTCACCCCTCTTCGCACACAACATCCTATATACACTTATGTATACTCTACTATAGTAACATTTATAGAATAATTACAATCGATCACTATGGATTGACACACACGCCTATCCGTGATGTCCAGATTTTTTAATTGCTCTTCCGGTCGTGTAGAAGGATGTAAATGAAGGGACAAGTGAAAATCTATCAATCGAAGTCAATAATCAGTGCATCTGGAAATGCAAAGGATTCAAGATTTTACCTACCTACGAGTGCTATCAATTGTTCCGCACAAGTAAACATCGGCGAAAATAAAAACAAGAAGGACAGTACTGAGAAATTCAAATCAAAATTAATTGATGTCCGGTTTATGAGCAACGTTCAATTTATTTATTATTTAATATCATGTTAAAAAGTCACATTTCGAAAAAATGTTAAAATTTATTTTTCTTAAATAATTTTGTTCGACATAATATAATATAGACTAGTTATGATGAGTCTGTAATATATGCCTGTGTAAAGAATTTGTTCAAATATAAAAATTGGCATGGATTAAGCATTAATGCACATATATAATTTTATTTCTTGATATAAACACCTGGCTCATTAGGTACTTACGTTTGTCGGTATAATCTAAGAATTGAATAGTGTAGAAAACTAATTTTTTTAAATGGATGCCATATGAGCTCACCTGAAATAGGAAATAACTAACCGAGTAACATTAGTTAGAATATGACTGAAAATAGTGTGTAGTGTGCTGCAAGGTGGCTCATTGATTAGAACTCCAGATTCCGAAGCAGCCGTTCCCAGGTTCGAGGCCTGTCCGCGACAAATACACAGCCAGTTCAGTGATTTCTCAATAAGGACGAAAACGATCACTGGATGAATTTCCTTTTCTTCACTATCGATTCTTAGTTTAATCCTGACAAATGTAAGTAGTTAATGGGTCAATTGTTTACATATCAGTCTCGCAACCTTAATTATTGTAAATGTTATCATCGGCCGCGCAACTAATGTTCGTTTAAATAAATAATTTGGTCTGTTTTAACGCTATCAAATAAGCGATTGAAGAGGCAGGAATTGTGGCTAAGGTTTGAATCGTAATGTATTAGATTCACCTCTACTGAATGCATCTACTACGTCACACCAATGTCTTTTTTACCAGTCATTCCCTCGAGGATATTCAAAGTTATTTATATATATATATATATATATATATATATATATAAAGGCTTAGCACCGTCAGGAAAATCCTTTCGATCATACTTATATTGTAACAGGCCACCCTGTTAATTCGACAATTTCACAATTCTACATAAAGCAAAATCAGAAAAAGTATTATTTATCTATGAAGCCCTTTACATAAAACAAAAAGCATCTGACCTTAATATTCAAAGTTTCATCAACATGATATTCTTCTCGACTGGCCAAGGTTAACAAAATTCAACAACAATCTACTAGTATCCAGTCAAGAACAAACAGGCCCTCGACTAGAATCAAAAAACATACTAATCGGATTGGCAACAAACTGAAGTGGAAATAACAGAGGCGCATACGATAACAGAAGTCTCCAAACAAAGAGAGCGTTTAACACTGCAATCCACACTGGCGCTGTTACCATGTGGAAACGACAACTTTGCGGATATCAAAACAATAATGACCAGATCTCAGACATCACTTTGCAATACTGCGAGATTGACCTGTACATGCAAACACGCATACACACAAACACAAACGCATACACACTCACCAACTAGTCAAAACAAGAAACAGCAGTAAAAACGAGTCAGATTTGTTACCACTAGCATAATCAAATGAAAACCCAAAATGTATAAATATGTATGATTGTATAAGAGATGATTAGTATTCACGAAATAAATGGCCTTTATCCACTTTGTTATTTGTGTTTTCCTAATTATAAGAATACTGTGGTAAATTAAAAGGAATGGACATCTATAAATATATATATATATATATATATATATATATATATATATATATATATATATATATATATATATATATATATAATGTTCGTTACCTTCGGATATCACATAGTATATGTTTTATTAGAAATAGAAATTAATGTATAACACAAAGGGGGTTATATCCGCTTTCTTCTGAGTATACTCTGCTACACATTACTGTCATCCATTTATATTGGCTTTAATTTGGTTATGCTGGTGACAACTAGTTTGATTTTCCGTTTGACATCTGTTTCTTGTTGAGTTGATTTGTTAGTGTATATTCGTTTGTGTTTGCGTACAAGCCTGTGTGCGTTTATGTCTCATTATTATTGCAGAGTAATGTTTGAGGTCTGTGCACCTGAAAATTTAAGGGAAGCAAAAGATTTCGCTCTTTTAGCTGTTACCTGTACGATTGTTTCTTCGCCGTATGTGGTCTTTCCTTTCGCATTATTCCAAAAACTTCTTTCTGTTACATTAGTAATTGCAGTGTTGATCGCTCATATTGTTAGACAATTTCTGTTATTACCTGATCTGCGTTTTGACTAACGCAGCTTTCATTGTTCCAGTAATTTTCTTTCATCAAGATATTTCGGCCAAGCTTACCGTAGGCCTTCATCAGTTGCATTTCACGAAACAAATGAAGCAAGTGTTTGTTTCGTGAAATGCAACTGATGAAGGCCTACGGTAAGCTTGGCCGAAATATCTTGATGAAAGAAAATTACTGGAACAATGAAAGCTGCGTTAGTCAAAACGCAGATCAGGTAATTACAATTATTCCAGGTGCGCATCAATGCAACTCCTTCAATTTCTGTTATTGTTAATAATGATATTAACGTCGTTTCTGCAGTTGTTTTGCGTTTGGACTTGCTTGGATGATAGTAAATCATGGTTAGGTTGTGTGATTCGAGGCCAGTCGAGTAAAATATCATGTTGGTGTAATGCTAGTGTGTTTTGGCTAGGTGCTTGTTGTTTTACATAAAGAGCTTCGTATATATAATAATGGTTGGCTGGGTGACATGTTTCAAATGCATACTCGGAAATTGCTGATTTTCCTGACGGCAGCAGGTTTTTTTAATAAATTTAATGTGGTTAAATTCTTTTAATCAACTGTTTTTCTTACATCCACTATATATGCTACCTTTTTGACGTTATCCTTTGCAGTACGAATCGGACGTGGTTTGATGTTGACAAATATGGACCGCTCAGTTAGCCTAGTTCTTCCGCGATCTGCAATTTATCAAAACAGAAGTAAAAAAAACAAGCAGATTAGTTGCAACTCACATGATTAAATAAAAATCCAAGATTTATATAATTGAAAGATTGTTGGTTTACCTAAGTATTCTTGTAATATATTGGCCACTGTCCATTTTGTTATTCATTTTATTTTCACCTCCTTTTATATATATCTCTCTCTATATATATATATATATATATATATATATATATATATATATGCTCATATATTTTCATAAAACAAAAATTACAATCCGTATTTTATAACACGGTTTCGAACCTTTACAATACCAAATTTTCAAGACGGTGCTTAGCGTTTGGGATTCGATCCCACGAAAGGTTGATCCAAGCTCAGTCATCTATTCCAATAAGAAACATCATTTGAAGATGGCATGTGATTCTAAATGATTAATTAATCATTTCTCATTTATGTGGTCACTTTAAACTTGCATACGTACAATTTACAAATACAGGAAATATAATAGTCAAAATACGCCGATGATAATTATCTTAGGCTTGAATATAATTCCGATTTGTCCATCTTCGGCTACTCATTTGTTGAAAACAATGTTTATGTTGCATAAATGTGGCTCTGTGCCACTCTTTGCACAAGTCACATATTCTTGATAAGACTTAATTGATTTCAGTGTTAAGTAAACTATTCATTTCAAATGTGTATACTTAAAAGATGTGCTTATATAGGTCGTAATTTATTAGCTATATTCCCTCGTCAAAATAACTTTAATTCTTGCAATGAAGTGCTAAGAAATATAATATTTATTATGACCTTATAAACAAACGAAATAAAACAGTAAAAGCATAATGGAATGAACATAAATGCATCAAACATATTTGATTGTATTCCGCAATTCAGTAGATTAAGGAAGGATTTTATATTACTTGCATAATCTAAATCCATATCTCATACTATATTATTGAAAATAATGTCTAACTGCATTACGAACAACAACGAATAACATAAATCTTTTGGAATGTGAGCCTTAATAAAAATCATTGTACCAATTCAATGTGAAAATTTTATTTAAATGTGCCAAATAAAATAACCCTTCTATTCACATATTTTTCACGATCATCAAAAAATGAAAATAAAGAATTGGAATGTAAAATAAATAGTGAAATTTGAATGTGAAGAGTGTGCGAAATAAGAGAAAAACCAATCAATCGCGTTAGCTTGAACTGGATGTAATTTACGCAAATAAATCTTTGTTCCCTTATCTTCGCGTTTAAATTTTCTTTTGTGTATTTTCTTTAAACACACACACACACGCATACATATATTTTTGTGTGTGTATGTGTGTATGTATATTTGTAAATACTTGAGGAGAAATCGAGACGGCAAATGTATTTTTTATCTCATAGCATTTGCTTTAATTTTTTGTATGGAAATGTTACTATGGATTGCAATATGCAAGAAGTTACAATTACGTTTTGGGCGTTCTGTACGCACAAAAGTTTACAAAAAATGTATTTAAAATTTACTACATCTTTGCTGCGTTGAAAGCATTACGGTAATTCCACAGGTCACGAAAGGATTTGGCATTAGTAGCATACACTCTCCTGATATCTAGAATGTTATAACGGTTCCTAATGGCTTGCTGCATTATGAGTAAAATCCGCTGAAATATAGAAAAAATACTTATAATATGTTCTGCGTTAATTTATGTCAATCAATTTGCCAGCATGGGATGAAAAATTTAATCAAACTTCTATGATGCGGTAATAATTAAAATGACAATTCAGCAGGTTAGACAAGTCCATTACACTCTGGTCACATCTAGCTCGATAAAATGGCAAATATTAATAAGTAGTGCTATTACAAAGAAGGAAAGAAAACAACGATGGATATTAACATATGATACGTTCTGTACACTCAAGCATTTGCAATGCCAGAGATGTAAATTAAATAAAATTTGTACTTCAAACTCGCAAACTTCATTTAAAGAATTGTTACCACCACTCGCGCAATCAGTTATTGTCCGACGACTTGTCAAATTAAATGGAATTGGTGTTTACTTCAAGCTGGCAAACTTGATTTAAAGTATTGTTACCACCACCTGTGCAATATATTATTGTTTAATTATTTCTATAGTGTGTTTTATTATTTCGACAATTATACTGGATAATGCAAAAGTTTGATTAAGGAAGAACGCCCTCTTCGCATGCCAGTTTTAATCATGGCATCTAATGAAATTTTATATTATAAACACGAACTAAAGCAACAATACATTCTCTTCATGATTTCGTTTTATGGTTCCTGCCCAACCAAACAATTTTTGTAAAATTTTTGCTTAAATAGTTAAAGAAACTTTGTAGTGTTGTTATCAAATGGGTAATTAAGCAGAATGATAAAGGAATTAAGATTAGGAATATAATTTCTCATCACATCTTGTTCTGCATTATTAACGCGAGCAAAAGAAAACCAAAATTTCGCTACGTATATATAGGTAATACAATAAAACAGCCATTGATTGTACGGGTGGTTGTAAAAATTCTTTAAATCAAAATTGCCTTCTTGAATTAAACAACGAAACACAATGTATTTTGCCAGACGTCGAACAACTTAGCAAAACTAAAGAAACACATTATCTGCGTATTTCAATACTGTGCTTTCTGAATACCAAGCCACTTTCAATACAAAGGATATATAATTTCCTAGAAAATCAGTTGTGTGTTGTTTTTAAATAGGAAATTCAGCAGGTTCTAACAGGAATTTAGATTAGAAGCATATTTTATCTTCAAATCATGCTTTATAAAATGAAATCGAAATCTGATCATTATTTTGAAAAAAATCGAAGAATATACACCTTAAATGCATTGTTACATGTTATGCGTTCCGTATACCGAAGCACTTGTCATACTATGAATGCAAAATTTGATACAATCTCTTTGTGATGTTTTTATCAAAAATTTGCTAAAGGGATTTAGATTAGGAGCATAATTTCTCTTCACATTTCGCTTTAAGTAATGACATCTAATGTTGTTCCGCATTTCAAACAAGAAAAAAAGTACACGTTTTATATGCATTTATACATGTTTTTCGTTCTGTATACTAAACCATTTACAATGCACCGGATGTAAAATTTCATAAACTTCCATGAAATGCATTTCTCTATTCAGTAATTCAGCAGCTTGTTGTATGTTTTAGATTAGAAGCATACTGCCTCTTATTGACATCTAATACCTATTTGCATTATGAAAGCGAACGCCTGAAAATATGCATTCTACGCGTTTTTCGTGCTATACAAATTAATGGATTTAAATTATCTTAATGCTCCTGTGTGGTGTTATTATCAGTTCGGAAATTCAGCATTTCGATTATAAGCAAATTTTCTCATTACATTAAGTTTTATGCCATGGGATCTAGTACTGATCGGCATTTTAAAATCGAATTGAAGAAAATATACTTTAACTGTATCATGAAATGTGATATTTTCTGAACTCCCAACCATTTTCAATACGATATACGTAAAATGTTACATATCTATGCGGCTTTTCCATCAAATTAGCAATTCGCTAGATGATTAGAGGAATTTTGATTAAGTGCGTACGGTTTGCTTACATGTCAATTTATATCATGGCAACTAGTGCTAAACTGTATTAAGACAACGAAACTATGAAACTACACATGAATTGACATTTACATTTCAGGCGCTAAAATAGATGTAAATTTGAAACACAATCTAAGCTGTGATTGTCAGCATTTCGGCAATTCAGAACCTAAAAAAAGATTTTACATTAGGAGCACAATCTCTACTTATTTCTCACTTGATATCATGGCAATTAATGCTGCACGATGAAAGCGAAACATTATAAGTATTCATTATGTGATTATACGTGTTCTTTATACTCAAGCATTTGATATACAATTTGTGCAATAGTTGACAAAGATTCTATGCTATGGTATTATTCATTTCGGCAATCCATCATTTAATTATTTAAGGATTTAAGGAATTTATATATATCCAGAAGATGCCTTTGGCATAATATGCGTTAGTTATATTTTGCTATAACTTCTATGCTGCGGATCTCATCATAGCGCCACTTCAGGTCGCTTGGTCGGAATTTTGAATAGGAATGCATTATCTGTTAACTTTTCGCCTGATATCATCGCAAATTTTGTTCAGTCGCATTATAGAGACGTTGCAATTAGAATATACAAAAATGTATATTTACATGTTTTGCTGCCAGCATACTCAAACGTTTGCAATACAACCGATGAAGCATTTTCTAAAATTTTTATGCTATGGTATTCATCGTATCGACACCTCAACAGTACACGAATGGAGTATATATTAGTAGCATACTCTCTTCTCACATTTTACTTGGTCTTATGAAAACTTATTCTGAATTGAAATGTGAAGACAAACCAATAAATTCATACAAGAATTGACGTTTATACGTCATACGTTCATCTACACCAACCATTTTTCAAACATGGGGTGTAAATTTTTTAAATCTAAATCCTGTACCGAGCTTTACATCATTTCGGATATTCTGTTGGTTAAGAAATGATTTGATATTTGTAGTGTTGTCTTTGATCTTTGTCTCTAATCATACCATGGCAACCAATTATGAGATGCATTATGAAAATTGACTAGTGAGACCATGTGTCTAATCAAAAAATGAATTGCATGTAAGTATAGACATTTTTTTCAAAATCTGATCTTGCGATGTCATTGACTAGTATCCATTGACCGATTGATGCGTGCACTTGAGTTCCGGATTTGCACACCCATTAAAACAGGATATGCTAACGAATAAGGACAAGGGCCACTAAAATGTCAAGCAACGTTGAGTCGGTCAATGCCTAAAAATAAAAATGACAAGGCAGGAACTTCGTCAAAGCATACTCAAGAAACGAGGGCAAAACGCCGTCCACGAGTTCGACTGAAACTCAGCGTATATAGAGTCAATTTTGGTGACGCATAATGTCGCACCAGTTTGAGTTAACTAATATTAAATTGATTAAATATATATGAGTGTGTGCATATTTGCGTGTTTTTAAACATTAAAGATCACGTATTTTCATTTGTCATGCCAGTGCAACAGTCGGTTTATTTCTATGTAAAATGTTTGTTGTAAAGTTTATAACGAAACTATTTCATTTGCATTGAAGAGCTATCACACTCGTAACCAAAATTACTTTTTACATTCCAAGATTTATATTTCGATCAACACGGCGGTCGTCTGTTTGTAAATCCTAACTTCTCATTTAAACAGCATAGGAAGTTTTACACCAACAAATAATGCAGTCTAAATTAAAATGCATTAAAAATTAACTTTCCGATTTGCCTATCAATATAAATCATGTATATATATATATAATATCTAAAAAGGAATAACAATTTAACATAGAATATATATATATATATATATATATATATATATATTTCTTGTTTTGACTAAGTTGGTTGGCGTGTATGCGTTTGTTTTAGTGTGTGTGTGTGCCTGTTTGCATGTAAAGGTCATTCTCGCTGTATTGCAAAGCGATGTCTGAGATCTGGTCATTATTGTATTGATGGCTTGAGAATTAACCATCTGTTCGTTTTGTTCACTGTTATGTGTACTAGTGCTATTTTTCCGAGTGTAGTTTTTCGTTTCACCTTTTTGCGCAATTTTGTTTTCTTCACTTGGTAACAGCATTTTCTACACTATACAATTCTTAGTTTATACTGACATAGGTAACAGCGCAAGTGTGGATTGCAGTGTTGAACGCTCATATTGTTTGGAAACTTCTGTCACCGTATGCGCCTCTGTTATTTCCTCTTCAGTTTGTTGCCAATCCGATAGAATGTTTGTTGATTCTAGTCGAGGGCGTGTTTGGTCTTGCCTGGATACTAGTAGATTGTTGTTGATTTTGTTTATTCGATTATAATTTCATGTTGATGAAACTTTTGAATATTTAGGCGAGGTGTTTGTTGTTTTATATATATATATACACACACACATATATATATATATATATATATATATATATATATATATGTATGTATAGTTTACAATGATAGACGTGAACATGAACGTAAATAAATAAAAATGTCTCCTCATTTAGAAACAACAAAAGTCAACTTTTGAGTCCGATTGAAATACAAATCAGCAAATCTCAAAACGAATTTTTTTAATGTGTGTGATAACTAATTCAATCGAACATCGTCACTCATTGCGTAAATATTTCACACTCACACACATATATATATTCTCTGTTAAATTTGTAATCCGTTTTTTTGGTATTATTATTGAATTTATAATTTTCCTCTGAATATCCACTCTAATAGGGCATATATCGCTAACCAAACTTAACTCTGGTTAGTAATATAAAACGAAATTATTAACGTGATAAATAGCTAAGACATTACGTTTACTATTATTACGTGCTTATTCTGCTTCAATTTATATGTGCTATATTCTTTAAAATTGATCACAAATTTGTTGAATAAAGCGATAAAAATAAACAAAGCTGTTTAATGTTAAAACGAATAAAGTATATACAAGTAGATTAAATAAGAATTTCTGAAATTTACCGTAAAGAATCAATTACCACTAGTATGTTTGCATTAATAAACTTACTTTAATTAAATCAATTATAATTTGCGTTTACAGGTATGGCAATCTATTAAAAACGAGACAATAAATTATTCAAAAATATCAAAATATCCACGTAAATTTGGTGTTTCAAATAGATCAAACAGTTTTAACACTCTGAAAACAAGGGAATAGACTACGTTTAGCCAGTGTGCAAAATTCTTAAAAAAACATTATTGCCCAGATATCGACATTGATAAATAACTCATTAAAAAGCAAAGCTTAATAGATTTTACTAGGTAGTCGTTGTGAGACAATCACGCTAACTGGCAATGTCTGAAATCTCAGGCCATAAAGCAGAGGTTTGACAGTGGTATGTTTAGAAAAAGTTGACTTTTTTGTTAAATAAAAAATAAATAACAATTTTTTCACTAACTAACAAAATATCACGTAAGCCAAGGAGAAAAATTAATTCAACCCAAAATGAAACGATTTTTCAGCTGAAGACAGTAAATTAATTGGTATAGAATAACTCGTTAGCATAAATCTCAAAGTAAAATAAATTACCATTGAAATTGATTTCCAAAATAAGGCATGACAAGGCAGAAAATTGTCACTAAAAACAAAATGGATAAAATATTTTATTCTTTTTTTAAATCTTTTAAGGTCATTGCAACTCTCTTAACTGTTTATGGCTCGTATATTTCCCAGTATAAATAGTTATTTCATTATTTCTATATAGCAGAAACTTCATATATTTAGTCAGTAATAGATAAAGTTGACAGATATCTATTATTTGTTATACCGATGTATATTGCATGTAATCATCTTATAGCTATACATAACTAGAAAAAAGTTTCATGCATGCTAAGGAACGAACATTTAAAACAGCTAAAATACAAATAGCGTACGCCTATTCTTAAGCTTTTAATACGAACGAAAATCATATCCTCACAAAATAATCAAAAAGAATGTCATTTAGCATTTCATTGCAGGATTTTGATTTAAACAACAGAAATTAAACACAAGAAGAACGAGAATATATCAAAACATAGGCAGAGGTGAAATGTAATTCAAGTTAAATCTTAACATGTCAGAAAAAATTGTAAGTATAAATCTATTAAAACCATCACAACGATAGAAGGAATTACAAATAAACTAACGTTTTTACTTATACAGGATAAAATATAAATTTCTTAAGATTAAATTGTAAAAACTTACATTATTTCGGATAGAAGGAGTGATAGAAACAGATTTGCAATAGCATGGCCTAACGTTAAGTTCATAATAGGTAAAAATGGAAGTGTACTACTTAGTGTTGTACATAGAGAAACAAACGGTTAACGATTACATTTAAATGAGGACTACTAGATATAGCGTAATTTAAAACGTTTATCCATTTGAACGATCAAGAATAGCCTTCCTTCAAGCACTGAAATAAGAAGCCCTCAATTTAAAATGAATAAAAGATTAATGCCTTAACGCTGATATAAAATTTATTTTATTAATAAAGTCCACCATCAAAAGAATTATTTTTAATATAATTTCGTTAAGCTAATTTTTAAGAATTTCGCTCGAAGCAAATGTCATCGCGCACAATATCATACACAAATTTTCTGCCGAAAGTAAACCGTAACAGAATAAAGACATAATGAAATATATTTACTTCAAATGTTTAATGCCTTGTTTTTGACCACTAGTATTAAAAAGATTTTGTTAATCGAACAATCTTAATTAATACAGTCATTACTAATGGAAATGAAACCTACTAATTTAAAGAAAATTCCAGCTATTCAACTTTGTTTTCATCATTGGTAAACGATTCTTCGGTAAATGTCAGGTATATCAGTTATACACTCAATGATTGCTTGGGTGGTGTTAAGAATTCTTTAAATCAAATTTGCGAGCTTGAAGAAAACACCAATCCCATCGTATTTAACCAATCGTCGAACAACATAGCAAAACTACCACCAGTCGCACGCTCTGACGCTTTTCGAACTTCCATGAGCATCATCAGATTTCGACGGAAAAATGATTAGCCAGGATCACACCGTAATGCATATTTATGGAAAGAAAAAATATATATCGCCTCTAATATCTAGTAGTCTCGCATATATTGTACTTGACTGTAAATATAAGCTGCACAGTTTCTATACCATCACGAATACTAAATATTTGGACCTTTCTCAATATATATAAATAGGTAATACAATTAAATTATCAATGAATGCGTGGGTGATAGTAAAAATTCTTTAAATCCAGTTTGCGAGCTTAAAGTATGCACCAATCCCACTGAACCTAACCAATCGTCGAACAACATAGCTAAACCAACCTTTATTTTGCGGGTGATATCAATTACTTTTTAATCAAGACTGCGAACGTGATATTAATACATGACCGATTATGTACATAAATATGTCAGTATGAACTAGGTATGGTGTATTGTGGAAAAGGCAATTCATCTAGTAGACGTGTTTCGTCCTTATTAGGAACTCATGACGAATTGTTTTGAATTTGCCGTGGACAGAGCTCGAACGTAGGTACGTTTCGCTGGAATCTGGTGCTCTAGCCACTGAGCCACCCTGTCGCTGTCAACACACAATTTTCAGTTATATACTAATTGATGTTTATTGGTTAGCCTTTCCTTTAGGTAGATCCTATATAGTATCCCACTTGCCCAAAAGGTCCAACTAACCATCCCTAATTTTCCATTAGAGAACAGATGACACGTAAGCATCGTAAATTGTTATTAAAAGAACAATTGTATAATTAAACGATCATTGCATAACATATGTGCCCATGTTTCGAACCCTGTCTGCAGAAAATTCTGGACATTATTTGATGAGTACCCTAGTAACAAATTAGTTCAGTTGTGACCAGAGATAAGCTAAACTAAATATATATATATATATATATATATATATATATATATATATATATATATATATATATATAATTGAATTGCGAAATTGGCCAAATTGACCAAGTGCCCATTGCAAATATATGATTGGAAATAGCTGAATTTCCTGACTGTGCCAAGCACTTTTTAATCAATTTCTGCGGTATATGTTGCTGGATTCTTTTAATTAACTGCTTATTCCTACGTTCAATTTATATGCTAAGGCACATATATGAGAAATTGTAGATAATTTCGAGATAATTGGTAATTGATTTTGGCATCCAACATCATGAGTATTAAACACTGCAATCTGCACACTCTGCGTTGTTACCAAGTGAACAGACAAAAACTAAAGAACATGGCGAAACGAAAGACAACACTCGGGAAAATAACATTCGTACACGTAACAGTCAACAATGCGAAAAAAACATCGATAATAGAATGAGCAAATCTCATATCTTACTTTGTGATAAATCAAGAAAGAGCCCTACTTGCACACAGCCATACAACGATACACGCATTTAAAATTACTAATCATCCCAAACATAAAAATAGAAGTAAAAGCGTATCGGACTAAATGCCAGGATGCATATAAACGAAAGATTGTAAAGTTAAGTTTAGTAGTCTCGAAGTATATGGCCAATATCAACAATTATATATATATATATATATATATATATATATATATATATATATATATATATATGTATATATGTAATATGTGTGGGTGTGGGTGTGCGTGTGTGTATCTCTTGTTATTTAATAGAAAGTTTACCACCTCATTTAAAATGTGAAATTTTATATATTTTTAGTTAGATATTGATAAAAGTTCTTGAATAAAGTAATTACATGAAAACTTAAATACAAGTTGCACTATATATATAGCACATTGAGCTACTTTGTGACTGCTGTTTTTATTAATTCACTTTTCCATAGACGTTGAGTTCCCATTGCTCGACATTGTCACGCTTGCGTCGTTTTCGTTCAGCCTGTGGGTGTTGAGATAAGATCGCATTTTCTTTTTCTCTTGTTCCAGTTAATAATTCAAATCTGGATCAGCTTTTGAAATAAACAATAGGAGATCGTGTACATATATTCTGTACTTCGAATGATGCTCAATTACTTTATGTAGACCGGTTTGCTCTGGGTGATATATGTGTGAATTCGATAGGAGTTTTGCTATACAAATATCAATGGCAACACGAAACAAATGATGCGATTACTCACAACTGCATGGATATTAAATGTTTTTGCTGCAAGCCAATATAAGTTAATTTTTGTCCAACATACATAGCGGACAATCCATATATACATATCGGATCAATCCGCATATAATCATCGTAGAATTTAATAATGAAATGTTTGTAAGCATTCGTTGTTACCATTGTTTCATTGGAGTGTTCCTTGTTCTTTTATTTATATGCTAAATAGAATGAATTTGGAACTGTGCCTTATTGAAAGATAAATACTGTTTGTTGCGGAGAATAAATATAAATGCAAGTTTGTATTAGGTTTTGCGAACCTAGTAACAAATTAGTTCAGTTGTGACCAGAAGGCTAAACCAAAGGCAGCATGAACGGAAAGTATAATCTCATGCACATTCGTTTCGTGCTTACTGGCGACTCATCAGTAGGATCCGGTATTACGCCCTTTAACCACTATATATTTGGGTGAAGAAATGTTGGATAATTGTAACGTCCTATTATCCCACATTCTTCACCCAAATATATAGTGGTTAAAGGGCGTAATACCGGCTCCTGCTGATGAGTCGCCAGTAAGCACGAAACGAATGTGCATGAGATTATACTTTCCGTTCATGCTGCCTTTGTTTTATCCTTCTGGTCACAACTGACTCTTTTTTACTAGGTTTGCAACAACTAATTCATACTTGCTTATTGAAAGATGTTTTAAATTTGCTGCAAGAGCTTGAATAAAAACGAAGTGTAAAAATGTTAATTTGCATATTTAATTAGTTTACTTTTCATCCTACTAAATAATTAATGATTTATAATTGAAAAGCACACACGATATTATTTTAATTATTAAAATTCGTGGCCGGCCTCTTCCATGAAAGAAATTAAACATTTTAATTGCTTCCAATTTTTCACGTGTAAATCTGTTAGAACGAGATCATTTATTTAAGCTGTGCATGCAATCAGATGCTTTGCTTAAATTTGTTCTGGAAAAATACTGTATAATCTGTCTAAAGTCTACTTATCATTTAATAAAGCAGATTCTGTTAAGTGCGACTGAATACAACAACGCAAACTTAAATTATATTAAGATAAACAAGCTTCTGTTTGTAAAATACCACAGATACTCTACACATAAAACTTATATTCATCTATACAAATGCTAGATATCTTAAAGAATATTACACGACTCAATGATATGAAGTAGTTGATGAGGGATTTAAATAAATGCACTTGCAAATCTCAATTCATGACTAGTAGAGGAAATGTTATCTTCAATTATTCAAGTTTATATCTTCAAAAAAAATGAAATACTAACATCTGGTACAAAATCTTCTACTAAAACGATTTTCACTTAATTGTGATATCATAGTTATGCAGACTTTAGTTGAAAAATTCTATAACTATTTGATCATAATGGTTCCTTTAGATCAATCTAACGCATAAACGTTCAATGCACCAAAAGTTAGCGTAATAGAATAATAATGAAATGACTTTGGAGAACATCGAATTATCCCGACCAGACACGTTGAAGAACATCGAAAGCTTCACACTCATAACATAATAAAGCTCACTACAAAAGATAAATAATCGATAATTAATATTCAAACAACTAATACTTATAATTCAAACATGAAAGAAATTATAGATGATCAGTCAAAGTTTGGGCTAGTATTTAGATAGGAAGCTTATTTAATTAGTATGGAAACATAGGTTAACTACATCCTCAGAATAATGATAAAAATACACTGCAACATCGATAAGAGATTCGAAAGGTTCATTCAGAGCCCTTGGAAAATATTCATATAGCGAATCCGTTTAGGAGGAATCCGAAAATGCTCTACGGTAAATCAAACGTGTAGAAGAAACTAACGTCTTAATATTTCACAATGGTGCCAATAATGTTAATAATGAATAACTCAGTGCACCTACACACTAAGCTGTTATGGGAACACTTACTTGCTATTTGAATCATCATGACGTATACATATATATATATATATATATATATATATATATATATATATATATATATATATATATATATATATATATATATATATATATATATATATATATATATATATATATATATATATATACATCAGAAGACCGAAAGAACAAAAAATCATGAGCATTGAAAATAAAACGATCGTCTCTATGATTAGAACATTGCTGTTTTAACAGTGTATTAGAAACTACATCGGATATCATGTGTGACATAAACAAAGATTTATTCGACGATTGTCAGGTTTGTATGAAATACCTAAATGGCTCTATATATGATTCTACATAAAATGGTAAATTTTTTTAACTAATTGCGAGCTACATTTATTATCACAAAAGATTAAATACACACTATCTTCAAATATCTTATTGCGTACAATCAGAAATGTACATTTGGTAGTGCATAAATTGGAAGACACTAGAAGCAACAAACCAATGGCTTTTATAAAAAAATGACGTAGAAATTGATCAATAGAGTTGTATCACCATACTTTAAATTTTCAAGTACCAATTATATCATTCAAACAGGGCACCAAGTGATAAAAAATAACATCTACACTCGTGACAAAGGAAAGTAATAAAATTTCTTAAATATTTATGACGTACTTCATATGAAAGAGTAAAAACAATTGCTAAATTTGCAACAAAACTATCCAGAAAAAACCACATGTCTGACAGCGAATAACCGAAATCAGCTCGCGTCTCAACAAGAACGAATAACGTCATCCGCAAAAATGTCACCACATAGAAAATCAACAACATGAGTGGAAAGAACACGGTAAGATGTGCAAAATAAAAAACAAGAAACATATGTGATGCAAAGCGAGAAAAAAATACGGGCTCTATAGGAGCAAATTCTTGTTAATCGCGCATATTTGGACATTGCAAAACGAATGTAGACAAATGAGCAAAATATGAAATATTTAAATAAAGCTTGCGAGCCTGAAATAAATCGAATTACGTATGCATTAGTCAATATTACCTTAGAACTGTTTAGTTTAACAAAGGTAAATTATCCTACAGATAATTTTCGTCTTTATATGGAGCACACCAAATAAAATCCGGAATTTATGCAGCAGAGAGGGCTCGAACTTGGATACGTTAGATGTAGGGTCTATGGGTCTATTCATTGCAGTACTCTATTTAATTCTTCATGCAATTTTCAGTTATATTATGAAGTATTATTCATTTTCTTAGACATTACTTCAGTTGGAGCCTATACATGTCTTCAAACTAACCAACCCAAATCTGTAATTATTGAACAGATGCCACGCTAATTGGGAAAGAGTTATTGAATTGAGTAGTTTTATGAATAAGCACTCAAATATTGAGCAGGTGGTGTTAATAATTATGTAAACCCTGTTTGCAAGCTTCATCTAAACTCCAATCCAATATAAATACTAAATATACTTCGAGGAGGCCGGTTTCATTCTCGGTGAGAACTCTTCAACTTTCAACCCGGATGTGTTAGCTTTGATGTTCGTGGCTCTATGCACCGCGTCACCTCGGCGAACAGTGCGCACATTTGGCAGTAAAATAGTAGCTTATTTTGTGGTCAGTGTTTCAATCACGTGAAGCCTATGCGGCCAATTTTAGACGTTAATTTCCAAACAGCCAATCAGAATTTATCATTATTGAAAAAACCATTCACGCGTTCTATAGAAGCTATTTTGAATCGAAGATTTATATATTTAAACATTCAGTGATTGCAAGTGTAGCGTTTTTTATTATACTCGCAAACGTGATTTTATTAATTGTCGTCAACAACCTAGCAATCGTTGATTGATGACATAGAAATTCCGGCCTTACCAACGGTGGGCCCAAGCTTGTCAACTCGGGAAGGATAGAATGAATCTTGTCAGGTCTAAAAGGGTCACAGCCCTAATCCCGTTCCATGTGAAGCCTCATAATTAGTCTAACTGTGCAGTAACTTTTATTGTTAAATCTGTAGTGACGGAATGAAAGCAAGCGATCCAGACGTGATGGGCAAGTTTCGCCTGCTAAAGGAAACTTTGGCTACTGGTATCTGGGCCGATAGTTCCCATCAGCCTTGGTTGGCAGACTATCTAGGAGAAGGAAAACTTCGAATACAAACCATGAGGAATGGGCGATCTATTGTTCTTCTACGGTCCATATATATATATATATATATAACCATAAAATATACAACTTACAATGATTACATGCCGCATCGGCCGTTACGCAGTATAAAAATGGTCGCCTTATCTGCTCAGCCGCGAAGGGCGGATAACCGAAATCGGGCTACTTCAGGCAACTTTATCTCCGATTCTGCATTCTTTCCTTCCCCTTTCTCTTCTCAATCTAACAATAACACTTTTAGATACTATGAATATGGTTGGCTTAGATCATAACACTGAGCCTAATATTTGGTTGCCTAATATCGAAAATGGTTCTAGTAGACGATCATTCATTAAACCTAAGTTAGGTTTCAACGTAGGCGCATTTAATGTGCGAACATTAAAACAACTTAGACAGCAAGAATCTCTTGCTCGTACGTTGGATAAATTAGAAATCGACATATTTTGCGTGTCTGAAACCAGAATACAGGATGCTACCTGCATTAGAGAACAGGTAACGCCATCTCTATCTACGCGTTATTTGCTTCGAACTTCTGGTACAAAGCGTTCTCTCAAGTCGGTAAATTGGGAGTTGGTATTGTCCTTAGCGCTTAATTGATTAGATCCCTTTAAATAGTCGACTGTGTGCGGCACGTTTAAGTACATCTACTCGAAGAACTATCCGAGTTAGAAGTACGCGATGCAATCCTATCTCTTAAATACCGCAGGCCCCGATAATTTTCTTTCAGGACTACTTAAGGATCGTATCGATATAATTTCAGGAGCGTTGACCAAATCTTTTCACACTATATGGAATGAGGAAATCGTACCACTTGATTGGAATGTGTCGACCATCATTCTTATCTTCAAAAAAGGCAATCGTAATTCATGCGATAACCATAGTGGTATAATTCTTGACTACAATCTTATCCAGGTTATTTGCTTCGATTATCCTACATCGTCTTAGCGCTTCACGTGAATCACATACAAGAGAAGACCAGGGCGGATTCCGCGCAGGACGAGGTATGAAAAATAATTTACATTAAGGCAAGTCCTTTAACAGAGACATTTATATCTCCGTTCCACAATAGCCGTCTTTCTAGACTTCAAGGGTGCATTTTATTCGGTGGTTCGCAATGTTTTATTCCATATCTTGTCGAAAAGCGGTGTGGCCACAAAATTTGTTAATATTATACGAGCTCTCTACACAAATAATTCCGGTCGCTTTAAGGTCTACAACGAATAACGCATAACTTTACAACTAGCAGTAGTGTTCGTCAAGGTTGTCCACTTTCTCTATTTGTTTAATTTTGTAATCGATACTTTTATGAAAAAACTCCCAATCATTCAGGATGCTGGATTTGAAGTTCTCCCGGGCGATAATCTAGTCGATCTTGACTATGCGGATGATATCGTACTATAATTCTACAATCGGGATGCTGCCCAGGCCACCTTGAATAGGTTAAGAGACGTTCCGTCTTTCGGTATGAAATTCGCACCCTCTAAATGTAAGCTACTATTACGGGATCACGCACCACTCACTCCATCGTTGCGACAGGTTTACATATCTTGGGAGCTCTATAAATAACGTAGGCAATATGTCCGACGAGGTGAGAATACGAATCGAGAAAGCTAGAGTAGCTTTCTCGAACCTTCGTCATTTATGGAGAAACGCGAATATTTCACTTTGCCTTAAAGGTCGTGTTTACAATGCATCTGTACGCGCAGTCTTACTATACGCTAGTGAAACTTGGCCTCTCAGAGTTGATGATTTGAGACGCTTACAGGCATTCGATCATCGTTGTTTGAGAAGTATAGCACATGTTGGTTACCAACAACAAATAACTAACATTGACATCCGTAAAGGTATTTTTGGATCTGACAATAAGTGCTCGTCGTTAGAAAAACAAATAATGCTCAATCAACTTCGTTGGCTCGGTCACGTTTTGCGTATGTCCTCATTTCGATTGCCCAGTAGAGCTCTGTTCTCCCATCCAGCACCAGATTTGCGTAAGAAACAAGTTGGGCAGATTTTGACCTGTCAGAAACAGTTGAAGTCAATCCAAATTGGGTAGAATAGAACCCACCCGTCTTCTACGATGGTGTCCACGTGTACATCATAGCTATTGGTTAGAAACTCTTCGCGATATGACATCGTGTCGAGCTCAGTGGCGATTTTGTTGCAGATTTCTATTAGAATTATCTTCGTAACTTTCTTTTCTTAGTAGGACAAAGATGGCTGCGAGGTTTGGTTTGTTTATGGCGTGATACAATGAAAGCCGCAAGGAACCTGTATTGCTGATGTTGTTTAGGTCGAATTGCTCGTAATTTTTTACAAAATTCACACTCTTCTTTTAGCCACACTACACGTTCTACACAACCATCTATGGAAAATTAGAAATGAGAATTCGTTTATAAATAATTTATACCAGAGTGATGATTGAAATATCAATCAATAAATTTTGAAGAATTTTTGGCGAGTGTGTGATAAAGAGTCTATTCAAAATGAATAAAATACCGACTTGTGTATATACCATTCAATAAAAAGTAAATACTTGCGAACAATGAACATTTTCGCAGCCTGCCATAAAAAAACAGTATGCAACGCATAAATTGGCAAATAGCTGATATCAAACGAATGACCAGGTTTCATACAAATAGAAACCAAGTTACATAAAAAGAATTTTTGAATAATTCAACAAGTCAAGACTAAACCACCTACACTTTTGACATATAATACAATCTGAGCAAACTCTCATTTATTAATTTAGAATCTGTGTTTTCAGAATGCAATTTCGTAGTAAAGCTTCAGTAAATAATTATTTTGAAGATCCTAAATAAATATTCAAAGATAAATTTTTTAAATATTAATTCAATAAGTATGTCATTCATTATTCTGAAGGTGGCAACTAGTCTGACTCGGTTTTACTTCTATTTTTTTGTCTGTTTAGCAAGTGTATATGAATATGTGCATGCGTGTGAATTCTTTAAATCAAGTTTGCGAGCTTGAAGTAAACACCAACCCCATTGTATTTAACCGGTCGGCGAACAGCATAACAAAACTACCGCCAGCCGCAACGCACTGACGCGTGTCGACCTTCCATGATCATCATCAGAGTACGACGGCAAACTGACTATCGAGGATAAAACTGCATTGAATATATATGGAAATCAAATTTAGATATGCGGCTCTCACCTCTAGCAGTCTTGCATACATTGAACTTGACTGGAAATGTCGGCTGCACAATTTCTATGCAGTCAGAAACATTCACTGTTTGCAGCTTTCGCGTGTGAATATCTGTTGGCGTGTAGGAGTCTTCCTCGTTGTATTGCAAAGTGATGTCTGAGATCTGTCCACTCTTGTAATGTAGGACTGCGAGTTAACTAGATGTTGGCTTTGTTACCTGTTAAGTGTGAAAATCTCTTTTCCCTGAGTGTCGCCTTTCGCTTCGCCTTGTTCCCCCATCTTGTTTTGTGCTGTTAGTAGCAGGAAAGCGTGTGCAGATTACATTGTTTAATGTCCAATTTTTTTTGTAACTTCTGTCGCTATTAACAATGGCTGTGATATCGTATGTGTAACTGCTTTTTCCTTTTAATTTTGTATGTATATATGTATTTATATATATATATATATATATATATATATATATATATATATATATATATATATATATATATATATATATATATATATATATATATATATATATGCATTTATTTTTAGATAGTTATGCTTTTAATCTTTTAATCGAAACCGACGTTTGCCAATAAACTATCTAAATTGACTATTCTGTATTTACAGTGGCATTTGGTTGGTCAAATTTAATTTATTCTAAATTCTACATCAATATTTTGAAATATGTATGAGGGAAAATTTTACTTCCTGAGTGTGTCAATCGAAAAAAATATTTGCTGTTTAGATTCACTATTCGATGTTAAAATAAGCAAAAATTCCACAACATTTACCATTACAAGCCTGGATATTTGGAATGACGAGTAAAATTTGCATAGTTGTTGTCTACAGTCTAAAAAATTTTAAAGCTTTAAATGTTTCCATTTGTTTTCAAAAGAGAATTTACTTCCAAAACAAGAATCAAGTTCATGAGAAATAAGAACATTTTCAGTTTCTCAGTTTAAATTTAATATCGTCCTGGGTAACTTTACTCGATAATCGAAATAGCTAAATGATATATCCTCAAAAAAACACCTTAAAATGAAACAAAGAACGTAATTTACTTTTTCTTTTTAGCAGTTAAATGAATTCTATCTAAATTGATTTCGCTGACGCAGGATATCAATAATCTGTAAAATAAACTCACTAACCGCAGAGATTAAGTGAGCAAATAATTCGTTTTCTCGTTCACACATGAAGTGTACATACCGAATCATTATAATTTGGTGATTTATATTAAGCAGGCTTAGGCCATATTTCATAAAACATCTATATCAATGAAAGTTATCTTAATTTTCTCTTTCATTTAGCAATCATATTTCCATACAATTTCTATATTCATTTTTTGAGTTATCCGAAAAATTGTTTTTATTCTGAAAAATTAATTCGTTGCATTCACATTTTTTCAAACAGAAAAGATCTTTTTAGTAGCCTTGATTAGGTGTCTCGGGAATAAGGGTGTAGTTAGTGATAATTTTCAATTTATTCATTTATTAGAAGAACAACTTGAGCACCGAACTGTTTAACTAGTCGAACAGTAAAAGCAATCGCAAGTCAAAATTCAATATAGATAAGATCTAACTTTTTTTCTTTGAAAACATAACACAAAAAATGCGAAATAGCACGTTTTTTACAACTGGACTAGAGTAATTCCACAAAACTATTGGAAAACTTTCGGAAATATGATTTGAATCTAGAGCGAGTCAACTTATAGCTACGACGTCTTTAGAATTAATTAAAAATACGCAATTGTATTGACTCATACTATGCCAGTGAATTAACAAACACTTTGACACGACTATTAAACAATCACGTGTGAACCACAGTTATATAAGTGCAACGAATTTCCCACAAAACGCACTCTAACTTGCCCAATACGTGCATCGGCCATCGCTTTCCGCAATTTTGATTCCCTATGACTGTTGTCTTATTTGCGATATTAAATACAACTGTTTACTCGCACAGTTTTTCGTCTGTCGCCCCAATGTCTTGTTGCTGTGCATCCAAGCAATCGTTAACTTTTAGCATGATTATTAATATTTCTACGGCTTCCAGCGTTCGAGTCGTTGCCGTTAACCATTAGGAAGTCATACCAAAGCTTTCAGCACAGCAATTATCATATTCTTCTTATCTTATACACTGGTTTAATTGCATCTAGCGAGAAAATAAATAACCACGAACAACACACGTATAGCAAAGCTCTAAAGGTGTTAGGAATTTCCCTAGCATTAGCTATAGATATTTTTTAGCATTCTTCAGGGTCACCATCAGATTACCCAATTTTAACGCGTTCATAATGTTGCACAACACTCCAACTGAGGTCTTACAAGTGGCGACAGGGCCAGGAAAATTTGCCCGGATAATGCTGTGTTGATTTTTAATACAAGAGCAGTGCTGATTTTTTAGAAATCCTTTTAGAGTTTTGCTATGTGTGTACTATCTACTGGTTAGTGAACGTCTAGGTAGATGCAAGTAAACCGGTAGATTTTAATATGCACGTTTCTACATTTTATGTGTTCAAGGCCTTGTTGAGACTCGTTGATGGTCTGCGGCAAAATAAAAAAAATCTGGCAATCGTGGAGATCATATTAAATTGTCCCACGATAGCGAATACCGGCATTTGGAGCAACAAAACTTTGGTGCAAATGGCGTCATCGTGTTTAAAAACGCAAATAAGGCAGCAGGCTAAGATGACCGACAAGACGGAACACGACAGCTAATGCACTTTGCCAGCAAGTCAAATTATGTTGCGTAAGAACTGCTTCGCGCTTATATATTTGCAGGTCGCAAGTCTGGTCAGGTTGTGTGTTTTTTCATTGGTTCAGTGTCAGTCAATGAAATTGTGCTTTACATTTGGATTTATTTCCAAGATGTCGGCAATATAATTCGACTTGTTACAAAAAATTCCATAGAATTTGGTTTCTTGGTGTGCTGAAAAAGAATAAATGTTCAACAGCCTAATTGACATAAATAATTCTAGTCAAAATAAACAAACTGGTAGACAAACAGAATTTACTCCCATCGCTTCTAATTAAAATGTTTCTGGGCAACCATCTTATTAAATTACTTTTAGTAAATAAATAGATAATCATTCAAATGCTACTGCTATCTAATAAGGCGGAAGTTGAAATAATTCTATAACTTTTGTTGGCGCTAGAATTAAAATGACTAAATTAATCATAGTTGAATAAATTATTAAGTAGTCTTCGTCAAATAAACAAGAACCCCTCATTCTTTAGCATAAGTACAAATCCCGGAACAAAATTGTTCTACCATGATATATCGCAACAGTCGTATCGTAAGTTATGGTTTCGCGCCTTAAATAATTCCATGCTATATAAATGTCCGGTTAAAATTACTTCGCCAGTTCATCTGATGAAGGTTTAAATTTTTAGGACTTGGTAACTTTGATAAAAAAATAAGCAAAGAAATTAACCATATTTTAAAAATAAGTGTAGGCATAATTTGTGTCAATTTATTCTTAATAAATAAAATATAACAAAGAGCGTTTTTGTATGAAAATGTTCAGAAATTTTACAGAAAGCAAGTCATTTTACAATTTAAATTTACTCACATTTGTAATCCAAATAATATATCATATAAGTTTATTTACGAATTTCTGCTTTTTATTAGATCAACAAAAAAATCTTAAAATTATTATTTGGCAATTTTTTCGGCTCCTGGATCTTTATCTTTGATATTCTAAGCACATTTTTGTGTGGAGCTAAGATCTTAACTAATGGTCATATGGATCATTTCAGTTTCTCTCAAATTTGCTGAGATATGTTTAACATGTATTTAAAAAAACCTAAAAGTACCTTAATAATTGCTAAAGCAGATGCATTTATGTTAGATTTTATACAAACAATGTCTCATATATATTTATTTTTACGAAAAGTTTATTTACAGAAAGATGTACTAGCACGTTATTATTGTACATGTTATTGACGGTTGTTTTTCTAAGTTGTACGACTACATAACTACCTTACGATTGGTGTTTATATTATGCTCGCAAATTTCAGTTAAAGAATTGTTATTACCACACGGACAATTATATATGGTTTAATTAGATAACTTATATATATATATATATATATATATATATATATATATATATATATATATATATATATATATATGGGGTAAAAGCTGGAAAAAACCAATGTTCGTGAATGCGTGGAAATTGTGCAGCAAACATTTCCAGCCAAGTTCTACGTATGCGAGACTACTAGACATGTAAGCCGCATATCTAATTTTGTCTAGCTTATATGTGCATTTCTGTTCGATCAATCTTAGTCCGTTCGCTGTCATACCATGAGGATCATCAAAGAATGCCATTACGCGTTAGTACGAGTGGCTGCCGAAAGATTTTATATGATGCATGACTGGATAAATACTATGGAATAGAAACTTTATTTAAACAAAAATATATTTTTTTTTATAATAGCCATTGATCACAATCTGAAAAATAGTTAAATTAAAATTATTCCTTCATCGAACCGGAACTATGCACATTACTTTAATACTATGATTGTTGTAAATTAGAATTATCTGGTGCGCCATTATTTGCCACCGATATATCCATATACATTTCACACATACCGATGTAAAACAATACGTTATCTCCATTTAACCAGGTGACACAAGCGACCTTTTTTGTTCTAAATTTTTGTTCTAATTCTTTGGTGGTTTCATACTTGCATACCAAAATCCTTTCACTGGATTACATAACAATCATTTAGCCGGCGGTATTGTTTACATTGTCGTATTATTTTGACATTTTACGATAAGAATACGCATGCATTATCTCCTAACATCCGTGAATCAAACAAACTTTTTATCTGGTATCAGAATATTCTTATCTAACTTGTATTACGGCTTCAATAATCCTTTAATAGTATACGGGAACTATTATCAAAATTGTTTATGCACAATCAATTTTGGCCTCATATGCTCATATGTCTTATGCAACATATACTAAACAATTTAAAAAAGAAATATATATATAGCAAATTAGTCAAAATGTCATATTTTCTGCAAACAAATAAAGTGTTTTCCTCTATTTTTATATTTTAAAACAATAAAACTTATATTCAATACTTCATTCTTGTGTAAATTCCATAGTTTTTAAAAAATTTTATCCCTCTACATTTTGTTTTAATAAAGAATTTGAGAACACAATAAACTGTCCTAAACTAGAAGTCATTCGGATATTAGAAACAGACGTACCCGGATGCAATGTAGATAAGTTAAAACATAAAATTTACTGCTACAAAATATGCTAATCTTCTAATGTTAGGTACGCTAGAAACTGCGTTTATTGAAATTTTGTCTATTGATTTAAGGCTAATTTTGACGTGGTGCAACTCCTAATCTCACTACATAAAATGCGCATTTTCGCTTTTGCTTGTCATAGCATTTTGCGCGCAAAATGAGGCTCGTCTAATAAATCGTTTAATCCGACCATGTAATCTGATGTCTTTGCAACGTTCTTTTTTCTTGCCCCGAAGTAAATTATTGAATTGAATTTCCTATTCCCATCCGCCTAAGGCAGTATGAAGAAAAATAGTTCATTATCGATTTGCATCGCGCATAGAAGCATTTTTAGACCTTTAATGATGTTCAAAAATTGATAGATTAAAATGCAGTGTTCTTTCGAGATCCGTTTACAAGATTTGCCTTCCCGACTTTTTACTGTTTCTTAATACGGCCAGTGTTACATGGCGGAATACGTTTGCTTTATGCTAATACTTTTATGTCATGCATCATACATGTGAATAAACGTTGTACACTAGAATAACCATTAATTCTATTCCTACTTACATTAGCAACATGTAATAGAACAACAAAAACTATCCAGCGATTTCCCTAAAAATTATAGGCAGTTGTTGAAATAAGCAAATCATTATCACCATTCGGGTTTTAATTGGCTCATTTCTTTGTCAGTTGAAAATAAAGGAAACCTCGTAGGCTTTTTTATTCCGTTGTCATATTTCTCGCACTCGCGAGCCACAATTCTACCATTGAGCAGATGTTCCTCAGACACGCACAACCAGATGAACTTTTGTTCGCTGCTCGGGAACATCTTTAATTAACACTTCTCCAAATCAAGTTTGCAAGCTTGATATAAAAACTATTAACATTGTATCTAACCAAATGTGCAGCATATTAAAACTACCGTAATTCGCCTGTATGAACACGTTATGTGATTCTTCAAATCAATTTTGCGAGCTTCAAGTAAACACCAACCCCATTGTATTTAACCAGTCGTCGAACAACATAACAGTACGACTGCACTGCAGTGCACTGACGCGTTTCGACCTCCATGATCCCTCATCAGAGCCGACGGCAAACTGACTATCGATCAAACTGCATTGAATACATAAGGAAATCAAAGTTAGATATGCGGCTCTCACATTTAGCAGTCTCGCATACATTGAATTTGACTGGAAATATCGGCTGCACAATTTCTGTGCAATCACGAACATTGATTGTTTGAAGCTTTCTCCACTTATACATATTGCGCGGATGGTGGCATCAATTCTTTAAATCAAATTTGCGAGTTTGAAGTTATTCGATAGTTTAGATACAATGGGACTGATATTATTACCATGCTCACAAATTTGATTTATAAATTCTTACCACCGCCCACACAATTAATGATTGTTAAAATACCTAGCTTATCATAACACTGTCAAAGATACTCGACGCAACATAAACTAGCAAATAAATCTAGAAGGAGATTAAAACTAACTCGATAATTTACCACGATGCATGTATACTCAGAAATAAAATAGAATTATTGAGATATTGTAAGCTGGTCGTTAATGAACATCTAACTTTTAATTAAACTTTATTATATTTATAAATTAACCGATCAATTCAAATAAAATTCATAGATCAATTTATGAATTTTCAATAAATTATTTAATATATACTAAAAACGGCAGTTGTTTTTCAGATTGGATGGTAAACTATGTTAATATTGATTTATATTCCCCAATTAATGTTGATGAGTATATTCGCAAATTGTAAGTTAGCCTAAATTAGGCATCAGCTATTATTTCCCTTCCAAATCTATCAAAATAATTGTTTTTAGAATGACTCAATAGGGATTATTCTAACCATTGTTTAATTATTCTTGTTCCTGGTCTCACAGAATAAACAATGGCGGTAAATTATTTCAAAAATCGCATAAATAGGAATAAAATACTACGTCTTTCACGCAAGTCAGGTGAACAATGTGATTGGTGTTTATTTTAAAATCACAAACTATATTTATTGCATTGTTACCAGTATTCACGCAACAAATAATTGTTTAATTTATTTCCTATACTCAAGAAAAATTTTATCAAATCCACAACAAGAAGGACAGCACTGCGCGAAGAGATTCAACATTTAAGGACTGCCTATATACATATTGCAAAAGCCTCAAAAAATTTATATTCGTGACTGCATAGAAATTGTGCAGCAAACATTTCCAATCTTGTCCAATGTGTACAAGACTACTATAGGTAAGAGCCGCATATCTAATTTTGTGGTTTGATCCTCGCTAGTTAGCTTGCTGTCGTACTTCGCTGGTGATCATGGAAGGCCGAAACGGGTCAGTATTTGAGATTGACTGTAGTTTGTTATATTGTTCAACAATAGGTTATATACAATAAGATCAGTGTCTACTTCAAGATCGCAATCATGATTTAAAGTAAGGTTTACCCTTGTTAAGTATGTCTTTCAGAAACGACATTAATGCAAAAGTCGTCAACACTGCCGCCTAACAGCAGCGACCCAATATATTTTTTCCTGAATAAAGCATATACTCAGACATACAACAAATGGTAGATCGATTGGAGTTTGGGCAATGAACTCAATAATAGGACACGTTTGTCGAATCCGTTTTTTTGCCGGCATATTTTCCTAAATAAATCGGAAATCCGAGTTGCGAAAAATAATTTGATTGGTCTTCGTGATAGACCTGGTTCAAGATTCAAAAACACAGAATGTGTCGGGAGACGAAACGACTGCGTTTACAAAGTGTACCAGCTAACCTGCCGTGAGAACATACACAGACTTGCTAGTTTATTTCATTTCAGCATAAAATGAAAGTAGAACATTTACTTTTGCAGCAAGTTGATTGTTGATTTCGAAAAGATTTTGCAGGCCTACCAGAAATTCATACCTGGGAAATAAGGATGACACGGACAATCAATTCTTATAAACACCTGATATTAACCGAGCGTAGAATCACGAAATACTACCGTGTGCTAATTTACCGTAACACCTACAGGCACATATTATACAAATCCAACAACGTAACGTGACATAAATAATGTGGCTACATAATAAAATCATATTTATTTGATTTCAAAAAGATTTTACAGTCTTACCAATAATTCACACCTGGGAAATAAGAATGACACAGACGACAAATTCTTAATGACACCTGATATTAACCGAGTGAAGAATCACGAAATACTACCGTATGCTAATTTACCACTATACAACACACAACAGAACGTACTTATGGTAATCCCATATACGTAACCTGAAAAAATCAGGTTGCTAAATATTAGAGTCATATTTATATGATTTCGAAAAGATTTTACAGGCCTACCAATAATTCATACCTGGGAAATAAGAATGACACGGACTACCAATTCTTATTAACACCTGATATTAACCGAGTGAAGAATCACGAAATACTACCGTATGCTAATTTACCATAACACACACAGGCACGTATTATGCAACTCCATATACGTAACCTGAAAAAAATCAGGTTGCTAAATATTAGAATCATATTTATATGATTTCGAAAAGATTTTACAGGCCTACCAATAATTCATACCTGGGAAATAAGAATGACACGGGCTACCAATTCTTATTAACACCTGATATTAACCGGCGAGGAATCACGAAATAATACCGTATGCCAATGTACCATTACACCTACAGGCACGTATTAAAAAAATCCAACAAAGCAACGTGACATAAATAATGTGGCTAAATATTAGAATCATATTTATTTGATTTCGAAAAGATTTTACAGGCCGACTAATAATTCATGCCTGCGATATAAGAATGACACGGACTATCAATTCTTATTAACACTTGATATAAACCAAACGTAGAATCACGAACTAATACCGTATGCTAATTTACCATAACACCCACAGGCACGTATTGTGCAACTCCATATACGTAACCTGACGTAAATCAGGTTGCTAAATATTAGAATCATATGTATATGATTTCGAAAAGATTTTACAGGCCTACCAATAATTCATACCTGGGAAATAGGAATGACACGGGCTACCAATTCTTATTAACACCTGATATTAACCGAGCAAATAATCACGAAATACTACCGTACCCTTATTTACCGTAACACCTGCAGGCACGTATTATACAATTCCATCAACGTAACATGACTTAAATAATGCGGCTAAATTAACAAATCATATTTATTTGATTTCGAAAAATTTTACAGCCTTACCAATAATTTATACCTCGACAAAAAGTATGACACGGACTATCAATTATTATTAAAACCTGATATTACCCGAGCGCAGAATCACGAAATAATACCGTATGCTAATTTAGCATAACACCTCCTGGCACGTATTATACAAATCCAACAACGTAACGTGACTGTAATAATGCTGCTAATTTAACAAATCATATTTATTTGATTTCGAAATGATTTTACAGGCCTACTAATAGTTCATACCTATGAAATAAGGATGACACGGACTATCAATTCTTATTAAAATCCTCATGTTAACCAAGCGTAGAATCACGAAATACTACCGTATGCTAATTTACCATAACACCCACAGGCACGTGTTATACAGCTCCATATAAGTAACGTGACATAAATAAGGTTGCTAAATATTAGAATCATATTTATTTGATTTCGAAAAGATTTTTCAAACCTACCAATTATTCATTCGTGGGAAATAAGGATGACACGGACTATCAATTCTTAATAACACCTGATGTTAACCGAGCGTAGAGTCACGAAATAATACGGTATGCTAATTTACCATAACACCTACTGGCACGCATTATACAAATCCAACAACGTAACGTGACTTAAATAATGGGGCTAAATTAACAAATCATATTTATATGATTTCGAACAGATTTTACAGGCCTACCAATAATTCAAACCTGGGAAATAAGGTAGACACGGACTATCAATTCTTATTAAAAACGGATACTAACCCAGCGTAGAATCACGAAATAATACCATATGCTAATTTACCATAACACCTACTGGCACGTATTATACAAATCGAACAACGTAACGTGTCTTAAATAATGGGGCTAAATTAACAAATCATATTTATTTGATTTCGAAAAGATTTTACAGGCCTACCAATAATTCATATCTGGGAAATAAGGATGACACGGACTTCGAATTCTTATTAACACTTGATATTAACCGAGTGTAGAATCACAAAATACTACCGTATGCTAATTTGCCATAACGCCTGCAGGCACGTATTATACAACTCCATCAACGTAACGTGACATAAATAATATAGCTAAACATTAAAATCATTTTTAAGGAGCCGTCTCTTCTGTAAAAAAGAAACATTTTGCTGGTAGTCTAGTTGATGTTTTTACGGTTTTTGTCAGGTATCAAAATTGTGTTGAGGATAGACTTTTTCATTTTATCGAGAAGATGAATCCATATTTATTGTAATTATCGCGCCAACTCTGCTTCTCTTTATTGCCGAAATCCCCAGGGTCGGAGCCAGATGGCTGTGCGGCAACCAACATTCTCGTAAATATTAACATTTTTGCTTATAATATTGGAGTCATCGACAAGAATATAGCTTTCCTATTTTGTTTCCAGTTATTACAAATGAGCATACTTTTACATTTTCGAAATTCAAAAGCGGCTTAAACTTTTAAACGAGAAAGGAATGTCATGAAATTAACTGTCAAGATTTAATTGATGTTCAATGTAAAATGGTTAAAAACGTTAACGTGTGACGGTTATCCTGGACACTATTTTGAGTAAATTATTGATAGGGAAATTATACGGGAACAAATTAGTGCACAACCAGAGGTTAAGTCAATTCACAAGAACAGTCAATTTAAAGAGGACTTTCTTTCATGTACAAGAGTGGTTTTATAATACACATTTAGTGCAGTTCAACTACGCGTGTTATACAAGATAACACATTTGCCCTTACTGGAAATTTTGAAGGAAACATCTAATAATGTCAACTGTAAAAAATGTGCAGAATTAAACATTCGCAATTTGTCGATGATATTGTGTTGTTTGTTCTACGATTTTGTTTACAATTATGGTGAATACAAATCTTAATTGTGCAACTAATTATCCAAACCTCACATGTATTTTCACAATTTACTTCTTTCATAATACTAATTACATAAACAGTGAATAGTAAAAAAATTTACGTAGCCAGGTTGATTAGCGTAATAGCATTCTGGATTCTGCACGCAACTGGCATAAAAGACAAAAAGAAGTTTTGGTTTTATATTGTAGGTCATTAATTGCTATATTACAGTTAATTATTATTTAATCATTCGTTTATTATAATTAAGCGATTAATGGTTTTGCGGGCGGTTATAGAAATTATTTAAATAAAGGTTTTGATCTTGATGTAAACATCAAAGTCATCATATAATTAAGTTTGACAGTGCAAATTAAGCATTGTATAGTGTAGAAAAGGAAATTCATCCAGTAGACCGGTTTCATCCGTATGGGGAACTCTCCATGTGCTGTTCAGAATTTGCAGCAGACAAAGCTCGAACTTGGACACACATTCAGGCTACTCAAAATTTTCAGTTAAAATCTAATTAAAGCTTCTTGATTAACCATTCCTTTAGGAACAGTCTATATGGCATTTCTTTTGAACAAAATATTCAGATAAACACCCCAAAATCTGTAATTATAGGAAGTATACATAGGAAAGTTGTATTGAATTAAAAATTTATATAAACATTTATAAACATTAGTTGCCCAGGCGATGATAAAATATATTTAAATCATGTTTGAAATTGTGATGTAAACACAGGTCGCATTAAGTACATAAATTTGTCAATATAAAATAGCATTGAATAATGTCGAAAAGGAAATTCGTCCAGTTGAATGGTTTCGTCCTTACCGAAAACTTTTCACGTACTGTCCAGAATGTACCACGAAGATGGTTCGAATCTGGGCACGTCTATTTCGTAATTTGTGATTATCATTCGTCAGAATCACATTATGTAGCATGTGTCCAGATTGGAGCACTTTACGCTGCAAATACTTAACATTACGTGAAGGGTTACCATTGAGTTCTAAACTGATCCATTTGATAAGTAGCCTTTTCTACATTATGCAGTATTAATAATAATAATAATAATAATAATAATAATAATAATAATAATAAAAATTTTGGTTACATAAAGATCGCATTCATGATTTGCATATTCCGTTTATTATTGATGAATACATGGTTTTATTGTTCCTAATTCAGTTATGAATTCTTGAATTTAAACTTTTTGTTCTAAATTTATTCGCATGCCACGGTCCATACAATTGCAGAAATGTTGCACAAAACTACAAACACTATCCTACTCTTTCTTCAATTAGCTTCATGCAATACAGCAACTAATCATATCCCGCAATTTGTGTAGCGATTTGGGCATTGATAATGAATTTGAGGTGATCCACAAGAATTATTGTACGTTCCATTATTTCACATTCTTCCAGTGTAAATCATTTTCCTGCATTTTAATTCAAAAATATACGCAAATGTTTATTTTCAGATAACTGAGTTGAAAATATGACAACAATATTAATTCTGTCGGGCATTAATGATAATTCCTGGTGACTTTAAAAATTACGACTTCCAGCCAGTACCTGTGATATCAATTCAAACGATTGATTCTATACCTTTTTATTTAACCATTTAAAGTTATACATTGCAATCTAAATTGACGAAAACATTCTACAGATAAAGTTAAATTCGCTCTTAGCATCACACATTATTGTTACATTTTGGAATGTATAATTATGTGAGCAGATTCAATTTTCATGCTTTCTAAATTCATTTTTTATAGGTGTATACAAAAACAATCAAGTTTTGCTATTTGATTACTGAAAAGGGTGAAAATGTGTTACGGACCTCCATAGAAAGCCTTTATATATTTATAACAAAAGATTTCAATAACCTTCTGTTATAAATAAAAGAGAAAATTGTTTATTTATTGGCGCGAATCTTGTGGGCTTTAACTTTATTTCAGATTTAAAACTATTTAATAACATTTTGTCTAGACATCTATAACTAACGTGTTTTTTGTAACTATAGAAAGTTTGAATTCATAAATAATATTGTTTTGTAAATTAATCAGTTTGACGACGATATGATGTTCTAAATTAAACTACAAACATTTTAATACACACGTTAACGACATGACGTGCTTACTTTGATTGCGTTATATTAGCTGTTTTGTTCTTGTATGTTGAAATTGATAATTTTTGTATTGCAGTTGGTAGTTGCCTTAAAGGCAATATTTGCAATCAATTTATGCGAGGTTTACAAATAAGTTTGCACAATTGAAAACGTGTAATCACCAGCAATTTTGACTGAGGCGTTCCGATTACCTTGTTCTTAGCTCATGCTATGAAACGTTTGGTCGATTTGCCGGTAATTGCTACTTAATACAACATGCATTCACTAGACGCAAAAATCCAATTAAACAACAGGGCAAATTAAATTCCTGGGTCTAAGCAATTTGGTCACTCTACGTCTGCAACTTCGCAGCATAATTTCTAAACCTTGCACGTATATTAAATAGAAATTGCTTACTTATCCAATTTAATAACAGAAATGAGTTTGCAATTTTTGAAGCATACTTCAGCCTGATCTATACAAGTGGAAAATCGTGTTCATGAGTTTGGTCTGAGATAGAGGAGACACGCATGAATTACTGGACGATGTGAGGAGGTACACTTGTTATGTGACAGATAACAAACTAATAGATTTACTCGATCTGTGTTCTGACTAAGAAAGGATAATTAGCAGATCCATGTTATCAGCTGTAATTTTTCGGATTCCATTTCTAGGATTGTTCATCAGTGCACAGCTCAACACATATAAAATGACAAACAAATAATGTAAGTGTTAAATTTCATTTAAACCAATTCATTGGCCATGATGTAATGAATATCCTAAAATAATTACAAACATTGCACTAGATTGGTTAGCATTACATGCATTTTTTTGTGTTGGTGTGTCTAGAAATGCAGTGTTCACTTAAATATCAAGCAGGAACTGTGGAATATCCGGTATTTAACAAAACAGATGCCTTACCCAGTATCGAAAAAATGTAGTTCGATTTTAAATAATAACATCAACGGTAATAAATTACAAACCGTGATGGCATAATTACTTGTTGCTTTTTCAGAAGGCCTATTGCGTAATGAATAGTTTATGTCTCGTTTTATTACATCGTTCATCATTGTTGTATACTTCTGAAATTGTAATGAATAATAATGTGTATATATAAATCAAGGTTGCTATAGTGATGAGGCATCAGCCCCATTATATTCATATATTTATCAGTAAGCATTATATTATGTGAAAAAGGAAATTCGTCCAATAGATGGATGTTGTCCTTATTTGGAACGCTTTACGTACAGTCCAGAATTTGCCGCGGTAAAACGGACTACTAGATGAATTACCTCTACAAAACACAGTGATTAGTTTATACTGACGAATGTATGCATTTAAGGGACTGGGGTTTAAGTCAAAATCGCAACCCTGATTCAAATGTATGTTATCACCGCCCGCATTACCAATGTTCTGTTGACTAATAATATGATTTATTTATTAAACAAACTCTCAAAACTAATTGAAGCATATTGAAAACAAATGTATCCCAATTATATACCCGTACAAATTCTAAAATATTACAGTTTTTGATAAGTGAGCTATTTTGTGAAAACATTTATAATGCAAAAATTGAAGAACCGAAGAAATATTTCACCATGTAATAATTTTTATACAGTTATATATATATATATATATATATATATATATATATATATATATATATTATATATATATAGTTATAATCTAAAATATGTGCATTAACTATTAATTTTAATAAAACTCTTTAAATATGGGAGATTCGACTGGAGACTTGAAAAAATTACATAATTTTTCTTCGTTTAACGAAGAAAATTTTTGCTTGAGTTTTAGTGTGCAAGTAAGGAAGTTTCTAATCACAATTTAGCCCATTTTGAACAAAAAGGATATTGCAAACGGGTATGATTAGATAATCTATTCCAATTTACAAATGCGATCATGTTAATTGACGACTCATGAGAAAGGGCCGGTGTTATGCCTCAAAACGACTGTATATTACGTCAAGATATTTGGAATTATTAACGAAGTATTCATACAAACGCATGGATGTTAAGGGAATATCGAATCCAAATACAACAAAATTTTATTATAAACGTAAACAAAATATAGATACATTTGACATTAAGTGTTCAAATTAGAATATGTGCTAAATTATACGGATAAATATTGGCTCTGATAATTTGAAAGTAAAATAATAATGTAATATTGTCTCAACTAAAATCAAATAGAAAATTTTTGTTGCGATTACAACATCATTAAAGAAATAGGATATTTATACATGCTTGAATGCGAAAGGTTTATTAAATCAATTGCGTAACGTTCTGTTGAATTTGGCATTTTCTACGGTTTCATATAAACTTTTTTTTAATAGTTAATGCATAGCCAATTTAAACATTTATATATGTTAATGAGTAGTAAAATAGAATGTATACATATTATCTGGTTAAGCAATTATATAATCATTAGTCGTTACATATAATTAGGACATAAACAGGTAAATGCACTTTAAAAAATTTGTATTTAGATTACTGTAGAATTTTGAATATAAAATTATTTACTTGTCGAAATGACAATTATTTTCAGTTTATTAATTGCAATTGTAAAATAAATCAATAAGTAAGTAAGTAATAGCCAATAATGCACATGGGAGCAACGTAGCCATTATATTAAAGAACTTCGGTCGTAATTATCTGATTATTATATTAATACACAATTATGCAGGACAATAATCCCGTCCAAGTCAGAAAAATACATAGCAAAAATTATTTTAACAGCCTCTGTATTAATTTGTTTTACTTAGACAACCAATTAGCGAATATTCAACGAGGTCACGAAACCTGAAAACAAAAGCTCACACTAAAGAGTTTATGTCTAATTTAATATGTTGAAACTCAAAACTAGTGTTCTTTAAATTATAATGCGCACCGTGCTTTTTGATTTGAGCGAATATTTGAAAGGCATTTACGCCTAATTAAATCTCGTATGTTAATGTGAGGCATACATATCACGCGAATTTTTTTAATTAAATTTACGTAATTTCTTTATTTGGTACTGATATGAAAAAAGTTAAGTGAAAAGTAAGCATTTGACGTCATACTTTATTAACGTTTGCATAATATCTAAAAATTAAATAATTGCGCAGAAAATAATAATTGGTTTCAGGATTTTCGTATTAAGCACTCTTAATGTCGCATTTATGTACTATTGAACTTGAAATGCCTTAATCACGCAACGCACATAACATTGCAAATTAAAATCTTTTTCGTTTAAGGAACCTATTTAATTTGCATATATGACCAGTCTGCTAGGTATACACAATTTTGCATCTTTTTAACTTTTAAACTCTAAATCAGCCAATAGTTTATTTAGATAATAAAATAAACCCACAAGTTTTTAACATCGGAGCAACAGCAAGAACGTTTTCCTATGTAGCCTGGCATAAGATAAGAATGGTGCAATTATCTCGTAAGTTGCGAATACATTGCATTAACCGAATTTTGTGTAAATGATTATCTCGTATGCTCACGTCGAGATAATGAGAGCCGGAGAACTGTACCTAAAAAGATTTTGAAAAGCTATAAAAGTGAAAATATGTTCTGCCTGATGATTGTTGTACTTAATTATACGTCATATTGCAAACGCTTTGCTTCAAATCTACGCAATAATCAGCTGGGCATTTTGTAATAGATATTGCATACCTAGTAACCACTTAGTTCAAGTAGGACCAGAAGGTTAAAAAAATTAGCATAATCGAATGGTTTGATCTGATGTACCCATACGTTACGTACTCGCAGGCGACCCATCTGTAGGAGCATGTACTACGCCCTATTCTCGCTATGTATTTGATCAAGTAATGTGAAACAGTTGGACAATACAATCTCCTACATGTTATTGTATTCAGACAGTAATGGAATTAACTTCACATTAAGTCTTCGAAGCAAATTCATGATACTTAAGATACACCGAGCAAAGTCACTAACATAATTATATTTGAAGTGCCGAGCTTGAACATGGTACAAACTCAACGCAAATCTAAACAAGCTCAACTTCGTAAAATTACTAATTACGACTAATTCTGATAATGCGGTACTTCAAAAAATCTATACTAATTAAACTTGACTGATACCAATCATCACATTTCGCGATAATCATGAAATCTTTCAACTTAATGTATAACAATTATTTGTAATTTATTGAAGTGTGTAAGGTTTCTCGTACTGAGCTACATATTTTTTCAAATAGGACTAAAGCCATATAAAAAAGTTAGCGAAGGGAAGGTATAATCTGATGTAAGAACGAAAAACATGATTAAATGAGTGTTGGCCAAAGCTGTTGTACAAGTTAAGTCAAACACGAACGAGTCCATCATTCTTTGAAACACTTTCGGTGCGTTTTTAAGGCCAAATGGTACCCGGGTGAATTGGAAATGACCTTGTGTGGTACATTTAAAATGGCTTCTGATGGGTTGGAAACGTTGATTCAAGGACTGACTGCACAAATGAACAATTTAACTGCAGAATTAGGTATAATTAAGTCTCGTCTGGATGATACATTAATAATACATACCGATGGAATCCGCGTAAACGACCTAAACAATATAGGTAGACACAACAATGGCGACTGTGCCGAAGAGAAATCAGAAATAAATATGCCGACGTTTTCAGCCGAATCGACGAGTTTTTTCCGGCTATCATCAAAATTTAAGCCAATGATTGCATCCCTTGATGTGGAAAGGCCATAGCTATTATGGTTTGAAGAATTTGAAGCATCAGTTCGGGAACAAGAATTTACATTGTAAGCACATATTATGCGCGTGGCCGTCCAGGAGTAAGTTGACCGGACAATAGTAGTCCATTTGGAATTGCCGGTCGACCTCACGTATGAAGAGTACAAAAGACGTGTGTTGGATCACTTTCGATTCAGGTCTCAGGAGGTGATTTCAGAAGTGTACAGTCGCAAACCAGTACTGAGTGAGTTGCCCACTGATACCATGGCACGCATCGAACGGTGTTTCTCCAAGCTAACTGAGTCTTTACCCGGGTTGCAAACGCATGAGGCCAACATGCTTATGCTGCTAGATCCTACCAGATACGGTGCAATATCCAGCACTCATGGAGGCCTGGAAGAAATTCTTCAGGCTCTTCAAAGTTTAGCCATGGTGACAAAGTGGCAGCTGCAACTCCGCGCATGGGTCCGGTTGCAAAATCTGGCGGGAGCGACATTCCTTACTGGAATAATCAGCAAGTCCGCGACGGACGGCAATAATCAGTGGCGTGGAAGCAATGTCAATATATAAGGACACCAGCTTCGACAAATACATCATCTACGCGTCAGCAAAACCGATATAGTGCTCCTAGAGAACAGCCAGTTCAATGGGGAAATATAGTCCACAATCTCACAAATAAAGGGAGTCGAGATTAGGCCAAATATAGTAATCATTTGTAAGCTCCGATGGGTGGATCCAGTGAAGACCAGCAGAACAACCTAAAAAGTGTTCCGAATAAAATTGCATTCAAAGAAAAAGAAGTATGGGAAACGTTGCCACATTTAAGGATTTTTAATAAAGTAAAATTTTTATAACTCTTCAATGGACAACCAGTAATAATGCAATTGGATACGGAAGCTGATGCGTCGTTATTACCAATGACTTTGCCATTAAACAACGTAAAACATACGAGAGAAAAATTGTGTCAGGCATCGGGCGTGTCGATGGTGGCTGCGGACAAATGGAACACAACATTTTTAATAAATAATAATATCAATCATATGTCTTTTGTGTTAGCGAGTACGTAAACAGCGTTATTTGGAATTGATTTTATTAGAAAATGGGTTAAGATATTAGACTGTCAAAATAAGTGTATATGCATATCGAGTCCTGAAAGCATAAATTCAATAAAGTCTATATGTACCCTTAAGGAGCTGGAGGAGACCAGATGTCTGCCCAGATGATGGAAGAATATCCATACCGAATATAAAAATATATTCCAACTGCCTGATTGCAGCGAATGTCCAGGGCCAACAGTCGACCAGTTTAAACTATGGCTGGAACTAAATGACCTTTACGAACCATCAAAAGAATAAAATGCTCCTCCAAAGAAATTATCAGCAGCGACTCAAGCAACCCAAGAAATGATAGAAGCCGACGTTCTTGATCATCTTCATCTGATTTTCGAACTCCAATTGTTTATATTACGAAAAAGGATGGTTCGCTCCGACCGGCGGCTGATTTCCGACATTTAAACTCCGTGGCAAAACCTGATCCGTATCCACTGCCGGCTTTGAGTGATCTAATTCTACAGCTAGCGGGAGGCAAATAATTTTCCGTGCTTGGTCTTAAACAGTGATTTTGGCAAATAGGCGTGCGGCCCGAAGCCTAATGGAAGTTAACGGTGCAGGTACCCCAATGTCATTTCCAATTCACTCGGGTACCATTTGGCCTTAAAAACGCACCGAAAGTGTTCCAAAGAATGATGGACTCGTTCGTGTCTGACTTAACTTGTACAATGAGATTATATTTTTCGGACATGATGACGTTGGTAGTGTAACTCACTGGTTAGAGCTTCATAATCCGGAGCAGACGTGCCAGGTTCGAGCCCTGTCCGCGGAACATTCTGGACACTATGTTAAAATATCTCAATAAGGTCTAAACCGATAAACTGGATGAATTGCCTTTTCGACATTATAAAATGCTTAGCTTATACTAAGAAATGTATGTACTTAATAAGTCAAATGTTTGTATCAAGATCGAAAACAGGATTAAAGTAATAGACGCTCGTTTATTCTTCTGGCTCAATTTCAACTAATTTGTTACTAAGTATGCAGTACCTAATACACCATAATATATATATATATATCTATATATATATATATATATAAATTCTCCGCTACAAACAGTATTTATCTGTTATTTATTTAAGTAAATGATGTTAGTTTCCCCGTGAAATTTGATAGCTGATTTTGAACAAATGCAGAATATATTGATTTTCTGATGTAACAATTGTTCAGAAACATTTGAAAATGTCAATTTTGATGAAGGTTAGCCTATCTACAAATTTATTGTGGTAATTCAGTGTAAAGTTTCGTCATTAAATAGAAAAAATTCTTGCCGGTACCTTTACGGGCTCAGTATATATTACATTACCAAATTCCCAAAGAAACTCCATGAAAATGGAGCCGGCTTATCCTCCAAAAGGAGTCAGCCGAAGAAAAAGTAGTAAGTAGGTATATATTACATATAGTGAGTTGGCTTTGAATCTACAATATGGTAACCTGAAGTTGACGCCATTACTGTTTGAATTAACATTTTTATATTACATTATGCCGTTCACCTGTCCCATATTTCTCGACCAAATAAATAGTGGGTATAGGGCATTTTACCAGCACTGACTGATAAGTCCCCAATAAGCAGAATCGTATTTGTGAATGAGATTCTACATTTTGCTCGTTTTGAAATTAGTATTATTCGTTTTATTTGAACAAATTGTTTACAAGGTTTCAAACATTCAAACACAAAAATCAAGGCCAGAGCAACAGGTGTTCATAAATAGTTGTAATTTTCAATTTCGCTGAACTATAACATACATTGATATCCATCATGTTGGTACCATGTACCGACTCGGCAACCATAGTGTTAGTACCATGTACATTTTCGGTGCTATACTGTTGGTATCGGTTACTAACACAATAGCCATAGTGTTAGTATCCTTTACAGACTCGGTATATATATTATATAGTGTGAGTTAGCATTGAAGTCGTATTGTCGTTGACTTTAGATTATGTTAGCTTCACTATTACAGGTTTACACATTCGTCTAGGAGATTGTACCGTCCTATTATTCCACATTCTTCTACCAAATATATAGTGGTTAAAGGGCGTAATACCGGCTCCTACTGATGAGTCGCCAGTAAGCACGAAACGAATGTGAATGAGATTATACTTTCCGTTCATGCTGCCTTTGGTTTATCCTTCTGGTCACAACTGAACTTATTTGTTACAAGATGCGCAAAATCTAATTCATAACTGCTATGACTTCTTCACTTGATCTGATCTAAAGGAAATTGCAAATTATTCTACCCAATTACACTGTATGGTGGAACACATATTTTAGTGGTTCTAAACTTCATCGGCTAAATAATCAGCCAAACGTGGTGTGAGAAAAAAGAAATCAATAACCAATATTTAACCAATGCCTCATTGATTAAAACCACGTACTTCGGCTTATAGCATTAGGTTAAGTATCGAGTAGTTGTATCGTTCACATTATCCATAAAAATTACAATTACACGAAAATTTCAGACGAAATTTCCATAATTACTCACACATTTTCTCGGCTCATGTAAGACTATCATATGTACACAATACCTGATAATAAAATATAGGGCCATATATTTCCATTATACCTGATCACACTATTGTCATCTCTGCGCTTGCATCAGTTATAAAATTGAGTATATGAATACATCTCGAAAGAAATATGGTTTGATGTCGAATCCAACGAATTCCTTGAAGTCTTCACGTAAATGCATCTCAGCACTTCCCATTTACTTGCGTGTTCTCAGTCCTTATTGAAGTGCTCATTTCATACGCCTAGAATACTTCAATTTATCATTCCTCGGGACATATTTCAGCCTATCGAATTTTGTGTATCGAAACTCTGTGTTCTGCCCTTTCTCACAAAATTCATAGGTGATAAATGTCAAACTTCACATAAGATCAATGCTATCACTGACATTTTCTTCTTAATAAGAAATATACTGTGTAATGTTCGAAGGCGATGGACATAATAAGAAATATATATACATGTAAATTTAGAATTTATATACATCCTGTGTTTTTACTTGGTTACGTGGATGGCAACTGAACTCTCTGTACATATGTTTGTAAGTAAGGTATATATATATATATATATATATATATATATATATATATATATATATATATATATATTTATATTTATATTTATTTATTTATTTATATACATATATATATGTAATTTTTCGAAAATGGTGGCTTCCTTAAAGTAAAATTAAAATAGAAGTTTACGATTTACCACTATTGAATAATTAAGAATATGATTATTTTAAATAAATGGTATAATTTATTGTGGAAATAATATAATATATATATATATATATATATATATATATATATATATATACAATATTAGCTGAAGTAGTTTAGATATTTCTTTTTTATTTTCGTAACACATTAACATATTTGCATAAATGAAATCAATTTAAATCATTTAATGACGCTGTCGTCAAAAATATTAATCATTACATATATTTATATTTTTAAACGCTTCCCCCTTTCATTTTTATCTATAGTACAAATAATATATATAATATAATACAAAGTTGTTCGTTTTGGCAATGCTTCATTTTTGGTATTTATAATTATTATTCTGCAGCAAGGCGTATATTGTGTAAATATGAACCAAAAAAATAAATATTATGATTTCGTTCAACAGCTTCATTCTACGATCAGTAAAAAAATAGATAGCATAACTGTCCATAATTGTGTATTCAGTAACAATTTTTCATTTAATTACGTTAAATATATCGAGTTAGTAACTATGTGCCAAGACTCTTAATAGTTATCTAAATATTTTACTTCATCTCTTCAGATGTAAAAGTAGCTTACTTAAAATGTGCACGTCACTTATTTAACAAAGACCTAATAGAACTCCGTTCCTAATTAATTGTATCATAGGCGACTGAAACAGTAAGGACAACAATGTTAGGCACACATATATGCACAGGTTAATTACTAATCAGGACAGAAGTGCTTATAATGTCAAAATTAAAATTTCCATTACGTCTAAAGTACAGGAGCAGTTACAAATTCCGCAGTTATAACATTCCCGTCTAAATCGTAATCTAAATGGTTTGCTTCGTTCAGAGCTGCCGGCTTCCGTTGTTACGATTCCTGAGTCCCAAGGCCACCAAACTGAAAAAATATCAAATGCACACTGGAACCTTGCTAAATAATACTAAAAATCAGGCAATTACAAAGCTTTTAAAATAAAAATCGAAAATGAATAACGCACAGTAGGGACTGTTCAATGCAGCATTCTGAATCCTCAGCTAAATAAACAAAGCAATTAGTTATCTAAGGTTGTGATCCTGATATAAACACCAGCCCCATTAGATACACACATTTGCTAGTATAAACTAAGCATTGTACAACGCACAAGCAATGCATCCAATAGACCGGTTTCGTCTTTATTGAGTTCTTTTCATGTATTGTGCAGAATTTGCCGCAGACTGGGCTAGATCCTGGGCACGTCTGCTTCGGAGTCTGTTGTTCTACCGACTAAACCACTTTGGACCCGCTACACAGAATTATCGATTCTATACTAAATAATGTTTTTATGGTTAATATTTCTATTAGGTTGAGCCTATATGGCATCTATTTAGAACTAATGTTCTATCGAGTCCCACAAATTTGTCATTATAAAACAGAAATTGTGCTAGCTGGGGCAATGAAATAGATTTGAACATTTGTATAATTAAGCGATAATTAATTCCACGGGCGGTGATAACAATTACTTGAACAGATTTGCAAGGCGTATAAAATAGCAATCGTTTTTTATGTATGCGTCAGTTTTGACCAAAATTAGTATATTGTAGAAAAGGCAATTCATTCAGTAGACCGGTTTCGTCTTTATTTGGTAGTTTTCAAAATCCGTCAAAAATTTCCCACGGACGGGACTGGAACGTGGACACGTTTGCTTATGTATGAAACCGAGCTACCCTGCCCCACTCTACTCCCATAGTTTTGAGTTACATACTAACAAACTTTTCTTGGATAGCTTTTCCTTTATGCGGACACTATATGGAATAATGTTCCGAATAACCTCCATAAGCCAGTCACCATAGAACAGACATCACGTTTACTAGAGTACTGTTATTGAAATAGACATGTATATAATTAAACTAAGAAAAGTTTAATCAGGAAATATTAATTTGTATATAACTGAAAATGGACTGTAGCGTGCGACGGGACGGCTCAGATATTAGCGCGACAGACTCAGACGCATTAACACCCGGGTTTAAAGATTGTCCTTTGCAGATTGTTGACAACATATGAAGAGTTCCCAATAAGGACAAAGCCTGTCTATTGGATGTATTGCTTAGTTTATACTGACAAATGTACGTATATAATGCAACTGTTTTCATATCAGGATCGCAACATTGATTTAAATTAAAATTTGTAACCACCGCCCACACAATCACTCTTTTCTACATTTATGATCAATGGAATATTATTTCCCTAGGTAGCGAGGTGGCTGTTCTCTAATTATAGGTTTGAGGTGGGTAGTTTAGACTTCATTTTAAAGGTATGTCATATAGGCTGTGATTAGTTCGAAAAATTATTTGAATTTTGAAATAATAGTTTGCTCCAAACGCATTGTATTGCTGTTTTTATTTTTATTTCAGTAAGCGGTAGTTTTAATTTTGGCAGTATTTAAATGCTTAAATAATTGTATTTCAAATCAGTAATTGAAGTGCTGTAACGTTAAGCAGCAGTTTGTTCAAAATAAATTTCTTACAAATATGCATTAGCAGATTTTTAACAACACCTCGCATTAGCGATGTAACATTAATTATCAAGAATGAACGAGAAATCTGGCTCTCTTACATAAAAATATTTAACTGCTTAGAACAACCGTTTAAATGGAAGGAATCTAAACTTTCACCTAAATTTGACAGTTACAAAAACGTGTTGGTCATTCCAAATTAGTCCTTGCAAATTTTTTATTTTTTAAATTCGTGATTTTCTAAATAAAACTTAACTTTTTAAACTCTACTGTAGATGTCCAATTAATGTTGAAGTTTTACGCAGTATAGATCAGGGTCTAAATTAATTGGTTAATGTAAACCTATTTAGTTTTTGCGTGCTTTATTTTGCTTAATTACATAAATAATATGATAAAACCCTATTTACCAGATGGCAACATATTTCTCGTTTTTTATTAAATCGGTTTTGCGTACATACTGGACATCAGATTTACTGTTCGTAACAAATAAAACACAAATTCCGCTCCTGAGTGCACAGGATTAGATGGCTATACAGTCGACATTTAATGTTTAGTACACGTATTTTTTGTGACTCTATCGAAAATTGAAAGTCAACGCGCATCACCGTGGTTACACCGGCAATAAAATCGTGCTTATAATTCTTCAAATATACAGCAAAATTTTGAATGTCAACATGGTTCCATAAGTATAAATACATATGAAAATCATTTTTAAAGCAAAGACTTATTTAACTTTGCCTAATCTTGAATAAATGTGAGTATAGAATTTGTTGCCACAAAGATGTTCCACTGAAACGAACACTGGAATTGTGATTTTCAATTCAGATTATTATTTATCTTTAATTTTATCATTAAATTAATTAAGTTAAATACTATTTTCTATCATAACATTATTTTCTAAACATTTTTCCGTGAAACGCCATAAAGATTACTTTGATAATTTAAATTTAAAATCGATTTGCCTTTGAGTTTATACATTTTCGTTTTTATTGGCCAGTTTTTCTAATAATGTTTTTGAAAATAGTAAAACGGTAAATAATTATTTTCACATAAATTTCATAAAAGTTATAGCGCATCGGGTTGGTTTAATCGATGGAATCAAAATGAATAGGCAAATCCAACATACTTAATGATGTTGATATGCTATTAATGTAGCGGCTTGGCAAAATATGGCGAAAAGCAGCTAAAAACATATTTTATGTCGCATACATCGTCATTATAAGAAAATTTCCAAACATGTACACAAAATGCATACCTATAATATTAAGGAAGCGCAATCCCGAAGTTTGCATGCTGTAGGTATAAGGAAATACAGTGTCTAATTGACTAGACCTGGCTGCGCTTAGTAACTTTATTGGAATCGATATATACGGTGTGTGTTAAGCATAGACATAGTTTAATGCCATGCAATATTCATTTTATTTGTGTCTACCTAGGCTTAGATTAGCAGTTTCTGAGTTGCGGAGTTAATTATCAAAAGTTTGTGAAGCCTATCTACGATCATTTTGATCATTACAAATGAGAGTATATTCCTCTAAGGAGTGCAACGGCAATTGAATACTCGTGGGTGACTTTCAAAACTTGT